>CATIWM010253015.1:0-11227 GCA_949671775.1 Mallotus repandus
TCATCATAAATGGATTTAAAAAGAATAAAATGAAATAATTGATCTTGAGATTTTGGTTGATTCTTAACATTATGAATAAAAACACAACACAAAATATCAAGCAATAAATAAATTAATATTCACAAATGAATAACAAAGGCAATTAAGAATGAAATAAAGGGATGTAAAATAATAATAATCAAGATAATTAAAGAAATTATTAAAATCAAGTAAATAAAAAGGAAATTATAATTAGAAGATTGATGTATAGAATGGAAATAAGAATTATATTAAGAATTGAAATATTTAACCAAAATTATGAATTAGTGCAAATAAATTGAGAAAATGCATAAAAGAAACAATAAATACTAGATATGTAGTAAAAATAATAAGAAATTAGAAAATGAGATGAAAATAGAAAGTAAAATAAACCTTTATGAAGAAAAGAATATGTTAACATGTTAATTAAAATAAAAAGACTAAATAAATGAAAAATAATATTTTAGAGACATGTATAAAAGAAAAAGTAACAAGTAAATAACTTAAAATAAAATTAAAGTAGACATTGAGGTGGAGAAAAGAATTATGCTAAGACATAAAATAAATAACAAATAAAATAAAGGAAGTAATATAGTGGAGATGCATGTATGGAAATAATAAATAAAATAAATATAAGAATGTGATGAGAGTAGAGATTATGGCAATGAATGATAAACAAAATAATAAAAGAAAGTACTCGAGAATTGGGAAATATCATGATAATGGAAATAAATAAATAAAAGATGAACAATTATAATGAAATAACTAAAGCAAAGAAATAAAAAATTATAGCTTGAACATGTAAAGAAAATGAGATTAGAGATGGAGAGTATAGAATTGTAGAGATTGCAATTAAAATAAAAGAAGCAAATAAATGAGTAATAGAGCATAAAATAAATAAAAATAGAAATTGAGAGTAGAGATTAAGAACTTGATAATAAAATGACCAATATATAATATTTGGACAATGAATAAAATGCTTGAAAAATAAATTGTAATAACAATAAATGTTAGTGGTTAGTAAAGTTACCAATGTTAGAAATTGAGAGATTAAGATCTTTGGGATTAATAACAAGAGATATATAATGCAATGAATGATGCTAATGCAAATGCATGCTCACATAAGCGTTAAATAAATCTGGGGTGCATGCAAAGGATGATGCATGATGCCAACCGGGAAGCATGCAAAGTGATGCAATTTCGGGAAGCATGCAAATATGTAAGCGATGCAAGCCGGGTAGCATGCAAATATGCATCTAGAGGATCTAAAAATGAGCACACACATGATAGTGATATGCATCAAGCAAATGATATGCATAAAGGCACATGAATGCATGATAATGCAATAATGCAAAAAAATAAAGAAATTGGTTAGAGACAATAATCAAGTGATAAGACAAAGGAAAATTGATTAGAAGTAAAAAATAAGCATGAAAATGATGAATAATATCTTAGAATACACCAATTTAACCAATAATGATCAGTTGATGCATCAAAGTACACAAATTGAACACAAATCCATAAATACACAATAGACTCAATATTCACAAATTGCACTCATAACTATTACTCAACCATGGAAATATTGATTAAGATTTAACAAAAGGCACATAGATCACATTTAAATCTTTTGGAAGTACTAATTTAACCATTAATGGTCAACTAGTACTCCTAAGATCATAGAATGCACAAAAAGCACAAATAAATCAAAAATATGTACACAAAACACACACAAGCTTATATAATCATAAATTAGACTTAAAAATTATCACAAATTAATCAACAAGAAGCATGCACACAAGAATCACATCAAGAGTCACAAAAACAGCACAAATGCACAAGTTTCACCCAATACACATACATAACAATACACACATACTTTAAGACATAAAATACCCAAAACGAGGTCACTAAATTAGTACATAATCAAATCACAAACTCAAATTCACAATCAAGAATGCACAAGAAGCAACACAATGTTGATCATCAACCAAAAGCTCAATCAAAAGCAAAACAAACAAGTAAATGATATAGCTTTAAAAAAAAAGTTGAGTATTAAAGATAAATATTTTAAGAATGAAAATAAATTGGAAAAATATTAAATTTGATCATCCCAGGAGCTTTTAGACTCATTTAAATGATGTGTGATCATCATAGAACATGTATGAGTCATTAGGACCATTATCAGAGTCATTTCAGAGCAAAACAGCCAAGTTTTTGGAGCTCAAACATGGATGGCCAGTTTTACCATTTGAACAGCTGGATTTGGCAAGCTAATAGCTGGTCTGAGAGCCTCCAACAACCGGGTTTGAAGGACGAACAACCTGTTTTGCCAAGAATAGCTGATTTTGCAAAAAATAAGTAATTACTATTCAAAACATGAATTTTAATGGCCCCAAACCAAAAAATAAAAACAAAAATCAATCAAAAAAATATTTTATAAAGTGTTTAGCCTCAGAACATGAGATTAACTCACCAAAAATAAATATTGAATTGAAAAATGGAGATTGAAAGCATGTAGAGTAAAGTGTACAATAGGTTGTTTTCTAGTTGTTGTTTTAGTTGTTGTGAGCTTAGTTTTGATTTAATTTGATGTTTTTGGATTATAGGAGGATTAATGAATCTTTGGGAGTGTGTTTTGGTTAAGAATTGGATAGAAGTTAGGTAGAGAAAGGTGAGAGAAAAAGGATGGATGAGGAGAGTGTTTATTTTGGCATTATTTTGGCTTATTTTTTTCTATTTTCTCTTTTGGACCTAGGCCCAAACAACTTGGGTCATTAATCCAAATCCAATTGGAAACAACATAAATTATTAATTTAATACTCTAATTAATATCTCATATTAATTAAATATAAATTAATAATTAAACCCTTGGTAGAATGAGATTTCGTAATATGCTAGAATCATTGCCCAAGGCGTAAATCCAATTCAATTAATCTTAATTATTTGATTAAACTCTTTAATCAATAATTTGATTAACATTAATAGTGATTGACAAAACTCTTTTAGGTGTGACTTACTAGGTTCATGTCTAATTGGCAATGAGAAGATAATAACAACACCTGATATCATTTGAAACTCCTTTCAAGTCTAAATGTGAAAATCCCAATTATACACATTTAGTTCTCATAAGTTGTGAGTGACCCCTAGCATCGATATCACAACTACCCAATTAGAAAGGAATGCATGTATTGATTCATATGAACCCTTTGTTCATAATTATTGTGCACTAAAATCCCTTCATTAGAAGATCTCGATATAGCCTAGAGTCATGGTTTAGTCAAACTCTAATAGTTATATCATATGACCTCATCTCATGTTCTCATTCTTGATAAAACATGACCAACACTGAAACACTTTTAGTTCATGTCATGTTTGTCCTGGCCAGGAACTTATTCATCAAGAAAGAACTTAGATAGCATATGATCTTATCTTGGTTCACTACAGGCAATGAATCCCATCTTAGCTGAACACTCATCCCTACACTTAACTGTCTAGAGCCACCACACACCATATGACCATGTATGATTAACACAAGTATGCAAGTGGTAATAAACTCTAGATGTGGATGGTTGTGTCACCTCAAGTCAAAGGACTATATGCACCATTATGACCTAGATTGTGATTGTTGAAAATGAGTAAATATCCATGCAATCACAATTCTAATGTCATGTTCGATTTAACCATCACATGACTATCCACATGTCTATTTTGATATCTCATATCAAGTAGTATGAGACTCACTACCTCCCACTATTTCTATCACATACTAATCAAGGAAAATGACAGAGGTGATAGTCAATTTAATATTACCCAAATATTAATTTACCAACTACGAACAATTGTATAGCATATATACTAAATAAAAATTTCACTCATATTATCAACTCTTGATAATAAATTTATTTAACATTTTGCTAATGGATGTATATTCAATTTAATAAAGACTTTAAATTATAGAATATTATTTTAGTGCCATTTGGGATAATTTATAATGTCAAATATGTGATTGGCTTCTAGGGCATACCACCTATGCTAACAATCTCCCACTTGTACTAGAGACAATCGCTACAGTATCTTAGTCCCATCAGTGACATTATCAGTTGAAGCTATCTTTTGCACGATAATATTGCTTTTTCCAATAAGTTCCCTGATAATATGAAAGCACCTTTCTATATGTTTGGATTTCTGGTGAGACCTCGGTTCCTTTGCAAAAGTAATGGCTCCATTGTTGTCACAATAGAGAGGAATCAGGGACTCAATGGAAGGAATAATTCCAAGTTTGGTAAAGAACTTCTTAATCCAAACATCCTCTTTAGAAGCATTTGATGCGACTATATACTTGGCTTCTGTAGTGGAATCAGCAGTGAGACCTTGCTTGGAACTCTTCTAGCTCACTACTCCTCCATTACAAATAAACACAAATCGAGAGATAAATTTTTATCATCTACATCTGATTGGAAATCAGAATCCATGAAACCATCTATTTGTAGATCACCTCCTCTATAAGTTAAGACTAAATCTTGAGTTCTATTCTAGTACTTAAAAATTGCCTTAACAACTATCCAGTGTTCCATACTTGAATTGGAATGAAACCTGCTAGTCACACTAACAACATAGGTAATATTAGGCCTAGTGCACAATATAGCGTACATCAAGCTTCCTATAGCCGAAGCATAAGGAACATTAGCCATTTGTTCCATTTCCTTGGGTGTTTTAGGTGACATACCCTTGGATAAATAAATAACATGCCTAAATGGTAACAATCCTCTCTTGGAATCAAGCATATTGAACCTCCTTAACACCTTTTCTAAGTAAAGAATTTGGGATAAACCTATCATTCTTCTTGATCTATCTCTATAGACTCAAATGCCAAGAATATAGGTAGATTCCCTTAAGTCTTTCATGGAGAAATTTTACACAATAATAGTTTTACATTTGTAAGCATGCCAACATAATTCCCGATTAATAAAATATCATAAACATATAGTACTAGGAAAGTGAGTTGGCTCCCAATAACCTTCTTGTACACATAAGGCTCATCTTCATTTTTTATAAAACCAAAAGATCGAATGGCTTCATCAAAATGATGATTCAACTCCTTGAAGCTTGGTTTAGACCATAAATTGATCTATTAAGCTTGCACACTTTGGAACCTTCCTCGGATTCAAAACCCTTAGGTTGTTCCATATGAATCTCTTCCTCAACAAAACCATTGAGAAAATCATTTTTGACATCCATTTGCCAAATCTCATAATCATAGTATGCTGCTATGGAAAGAAGAATTCGATTGGATTTAAGCATGGCTACTGGCGAGAAGGTCTCCTTATAGTCAATCCCTTGGCTTTGGTGAAACCCTTTTGCCATAAGCCTTACTTTATAGGTATCAACCTTTCCATCTACACCAATATTTCTCTTGAAGACCCATTTACATCCTATAGGTACAATACCTTCAGGTGGATCAACAAGTGTCCAGACTTGGTTTACGTACATGGAATCCATTTAAGCATTCATTGTTTTAAGCCATTTTGAAGAATCTTTATCTGATAAAGCTTCTTCATATGTTGTAGGATCATCATCATGATTGTTTCCTTCATGAATATGCAACTCTTGCATACTATGTAGAAAACCGTATCTCTCTTGTGGATGAGATACCCTACTTAATCTTCTAGGATTTTGTGTGATGATATTTTCAGTGGGATTAGACTCGTGATCAACATCCATTTGATCAACTTGATTTTCTTCATTAGAAGACTCCTCTTCTAATGCTATCTTCCTTCCTTTACTACCTTCTTGAAGAAACTCTTCCTCAAGAAATATGGTATCTCTACTTACAACTACTTGTTCAACAAGAAGATAGAAATATTATCCTAAACTATCTTTAGGATATCCAATAAATCTACCATAAATTGACCTTGAATCTAGTTTGTCTTTCTTCAGCTACTTAATATAAGTTGGGCATCCCTAAATCTTAACATGCTTAAGACTTGGTGCCTTACCATGCCATATCTCATATTGTGTGGTAGAAATAGACTTAGATGGAACATGATTTAGAATGTAAGTGGTAGTTTGTAATGCAAAACCCCAAAGGAAAGTAGGCAAATCCGTATCGCTCATCATTGATCGAACTATATCTGATAGAGTGCAATTTCTCCTTTCGGATACACCATTTAGTTTAGGCATGTTTGGTGGACTTAGTTGTGAAATAATGCCATGTTCCTTAAGGAATTCAGTAAATTCGGTACTTAAGTTCTCATTTCCTCGATTTGATTATAGGATTTTAATGCTTTTTCCCGTTTGGTTCTCTACTTGGACTTTGAATTCTTTAAACTTTTCAAAGGATTCACTTTTATATTTCATTAAATATAAATGTCCATACTGTGAGTGACCTTTTAATTATTCTTGGTTTTCTATGTTTTGAGATAGCTTTACCGAATGGGACATCTGTTCTATTTACGGGACAGGGACAATGGTTGGTCTCAGGGGGATGCAAGATGCTTTGTGTTTATGGAGTTCCCACCTGATTTTTAGAAAATTTAGAAAAGATGAAAGGGAAGACATCGGGTCACTCAATGAGTATCATCCCAGTAGAGATTCTAGGTTCAGAAGATTGCATCTACTTTTTGACTATTTCTCGTTATAATACTCGATATATGGCTATCGTAGCACCCTAGTTTCAGTAATGATAGTTGATATATGTGCATTCACACAAGCACATTGATTATAACGAAAAGTAAAGAAAGTATGTATGATTAATTACAGGGCTTTCCTAGTAAATACATTCGAAAAAGGGTATGAAAATATAAATATAGTCTTAATATGCCTGCAAAACAGAGGTTAGCACGACTATGTACGATTTCATTCATTCATCCACTCAGATAAAAAGTAAGCAAGGAATACTCAATTAATCAAAAGAACAAATATGGGCATAATTATGTGCATTTGCAGGAATTATTATAAAATATTTCTAAATAGTAAAGAAAAAAATGAAAGATGCATGATTACATCATTAAACCATGAAATGGAGGCTCTAGCTCGGGAATGTGAACTTTCACATTATTGAATGCATTTTGATGCAAAAATGACAATTTATTATAAGTGAATGTAAAGTAGAGATTATTCAATCAGCATGTAAATTGCCAGTCTCACCACACAATCACAATAATTTCTCAACTGCTGGCGGCAATAAAAGTAAAATGAAAAACAATAAAATAAATGAGTAAAAGTGATTATTTGGTCTTCAAATTTGACTGAGCTTCTTTTTGAGTTTTTTGAAGCATTAGCTTCGCTGAAATTTCAAGCTCTCCTTGTCGGGAGGTTGAAAATAACGTGTAGAATGTAAATTTGTATACCTTTAAAGCGTGTTTAGACAAAGATAGGGGTGGGTTTGGTTCAAGTTGTTCTAAAAAATCTTACAAAAAATGTAGCAAGTGAGCTAAAAGTGTGTGAATTAGGACTCCTGAGTTTTCAATTCAACAACGTTTTAGAGTGTGTGTCAACTTTTTTGGCTCTGGCCTCCTCAAATGGGAGATTGAGACCCCTATTTATAGGTAAAAGTCAGGAAAATATGTGTGATCAGGCATCCCAAGGTGTGTGTGCGTGATTTTACACGTGTGCATGCATATCGGGGAACGTGATCACGTGTTAGTGCACATGATCACGAGTTGTGGACGTGGTGCCCCTGCGTGTGGTCACGCACAATCAACACTTTCATGCGTTGATTTTGGGGCTTGCATGCGCTATTTTGAGGTTGCTTTAGACGGCTTTTGGACCTCCCGGACACGTTTCCCACATCCATTTTGTCAAAATCGGCTTCAAATTTCATGCTTGAGCAAAGTGTGTTCGGGTGTGGTCACGCGCTATAAATTCACTCACATGCTACTTCTCGGGATTATGCACACTATTTCGAGGTCATTTTTAGAGGTTTTAAGGCTTTCAAATGTGTTTTTGATGTCCGTTTTGTCAAAATCGACTTTCGATTTTTATGAAGTTAAACTCCAATCTTACGAGATGAACATTGGTTGACAAGTTACACTTTTTTTGAGCAATGGTTGCTTGAAATGAGCTAATTATCATTCTAATAACTCATAATTCATAAAAGTAGGGTGCAATTTAATGATTTAGTAGCCAGTTTTGCTCTTTAGAGGCTCGGTTCAGGCTTTTCAGACTCATGACATGCTCTATAGGCTGTACAAGTGGATAGACACTTGTTATATTCAAAGGAATATTTTCGTCATTGGGCCTTTTTGGAGACAGTCAAACCTCGATGTATGACACATACCTTGATTGATCATGTATAAAGTAATAAAATAGCAGAAATTGCCTCTTACCATTTGATTAAATGGCCCACATACATCACTATGTATTATTCTAACACATCTTTAAGCATTTTTTCCAATAAATGGTGATCTAGTAATCTTGCCTTGAAGACAAGTGACACAAGTTGGATTGGACACAAATTCAAGATTGCTTAAGATTCCCATCGTTTCTAACTTATTGATCCTATCTTCCACATTGTGACATAATCTTAAGTGCCACAGATATTTTGGACTATAGGCATTTTTAATTACCATTGTATTCACAACATTCACATTGGTTGGATATTGTTTGTTATTAGATTTATTATCAATATAATAAAGACCATGTAATACATAACCCATGCCAACTATCTTATTATCAAAATAGATAGTACATACATCTCTCTCAAATAAAAACTTATAACCTTTTCTAGTCAAACTAGAAATATAGATGATGTTCTTATAAGCATTAGGTACATATAAAACATTATTCAATAACAAAACATTATCATTTAAGTCAATAGAGGTGGTTCCCAAAGCTTTGGCAGCAACACTTACTCCAACTCCACGCTTTAGAGTCACCTTATTTGATCCCAATCTCTTTTCACTTTCTAGAGCCTGCAAGGGAGAACATATGTGAGAACTAGCTCCAGTATCTAATACACATGCATTGGATAAGCTCTTAGAACATTTAGCCATAATTAAATTAGAGAAAGTCTCACCTTCTCCAATCTTGTCCTTTGCTTTCACTGATTTAAGGAACTTAGAACAATTTCTTTTCCAATGTCCATCTCTTTGGCAATATAAACATTTGCCCTTGCCTTTGTTCTTAACCTTCCTGTTGCCTTTGTTTTTGCTTACTCCTCCTGATGCTTTAGGAACCCTTCCTTTGCTTTCTTGCTTTTATTGCCCTTGTTCTTTCTAGTCCTACTAGAAGAGGCAATCAAAGTAACCTCCTTCCCTTTTTCATTGTGAATAGCCTTTTGGGCCATCACAAGCATATTTAATGATTTTGCAAGAGTACACTCAATTTTATTCATGTGGAAATTAGCAATGGTTTGCCCAAATGAATCCAGAAGGAATTGGAAGATCAAATCGGTTTGGAGTTGTGCATCCATTATGAAATCTAGACTTTTAAGTTCCTCAATGGAATGAATCATAGAATTCACGTGAGCTCCAATATCCTCACCTTCCTTCATTTTAGCACAAAAAAGTGGCTTAGATATCTCATATCTAGCAGTCCTACTTTATTCACCAAACAACTCTTGATGGTGAATTAGGATTTCCTTTGCACTAGTGTACTTCTTATGTTGCCTATGAAGTTCATTGCTCTTAGAAGCCCATATAATGCAATGTGCTTGTAAGTCATCATCTTTCCATTTTGCAAGAGTGTTACTTTCTTCTTGCATAGGATTTGGTGGAAGGGGCCCGTGAGTACTTTGTTCCAAAACATATAAAATGTATTCCGAGGCCAAAATAACTTTTAAATTATGTAGCCAATCAATAAAATTAGATCCGATGAGTCTATGGTTTTTGAGAATGATGTTTAGTGGGTTTAATGACCTCATATTATCAAATTGCTACAAAATATAAGAACATTATTAGTTATATGACATTGATAATTTTACCATTGGATTTGGTCTTTAATCATAATGGCCTCCCACTAAGTTGGCGAATCCTATACTTCCAAAATAGGAAACGAAAATCCCTTGTTGGATGGATTTTTAGTGGGTGATGGAGTTCTAAATGGGTCATTAATTTCCCTCAAATACACATTGCTATTATTGGAATATTTACCATTAAGTGGACAACTCTTGTCCATCATATCTCATGTAAGTTACCATTAAGTGGACAACTCTTGTCCATCACATCTCATGTAAGATTCCATCAATCCGGCTTCTAATGTTTAAAGAGCTTAAGTACACATAATTGTTGTTCTTGGTCTCTTCACATTAGTTAGGTCCACATCGTTGAATCAGTGTAATGTATGGATCTGAACACTACAAACCTCAAGTACTCCTATTTGCCATTCTTGATGCATAGCGTATCCATACACCCATAAAATCTCATGCTTAATAATAACACTACATGAATCTCTTAGGCCTTATGTAAATCCCTATGTATCCATAGCCGATGAACACAATCCTAAAACCATGTAAGTTATTGTTCCAATGGATAGCCTAGTCCCAAATTTAATTTGGAAGATTTTTGGGTAATTATTTAGGTATCACTTTACACATTAGCCAATTTATATACATATCACATACATATATTACATGGCATCAAACATAAAAGGTATGTTGCATATATAGCGCATTTATACATAGAACATGCAAGATGAATGCACAAATATAGAGTGATTATGGACCTTTCCTAATCATATTCTAACTCTTTAGAATACATTATGGGCAGTGTCATCTTGGACCTTGACGCTTTGGGTCGTATCACTGTGGACCTAGGAACCATACTGAGTCATTATGGGAGTGTCAAGCCATCACCAAGTGTTTTTCTACTCTATACTGAGTCCCTACAGAGCTCTCTAGTGCCGAGTCATGACAGCATCCCATCTTTGCACCCTTTCATAAATCATGTGAATTACATTAAATCCTTGGCTTCCAATGTAAATATTACATCCTAATACTAACACTTAATTACATATGAAATAAAAAAATTAATTATTATTGCAAAACCAAGGATGTAATCTAAGTCCATGATCATTTTGATGGTTCTCCGCAAGTATACGGATTCGTACAAGTAGTAATTAAATATCAATCCCACAGAGATTGCAAATTGACTATTGTAATACTAATTGTGTTTGTTTGTTTAAACAACGAAAAAGAAGATATTTTAAATGTAAATTAAAATTAAAACTAAAAAAAATTAAAATCAAATAACAATCAATTTAAAGAGCT
>CATIWM010253048.1:0-11635 GCA_949671775.1 Mallotus repandus
TCTCTTTTTTTCTCTTTTCTTTTCTCTCAAAAATGTTCTCCTCCCTTTTGTCTAAAAATGGCCAAAACCTCCCCTTTCAAAAATCAGCTCCCAACTCCCTTTTAACCCCCCCAACACTTTGCCTTTTTTATTTCCTCCAAAATCCAAGCCAAATATCCACCTTTCATTTTTCATCATTACTTTTCTCTTTTCTCTCATTTTTTACCTCCAAAGTCTTATTTTCACGTACAAATCTACAGATTAGAGATATGTGAGTCCACCCCATGTGCAATGAGGCCAAAAAATATATTTAATGCAAAGTAGGTCGGCCATGAAGAGGCGTCGACCATGAAGAGGCGTCGCCTCTTTGGCCCTAACAGCTACTATATTTGGGCCAGAGTGGGCTTTGGGCTTGGATTTGAAGCTTTAGGCCTTAGCTAGGGGTTTTAGGCTTAAATTTGACATTTTGGGCTCTCGAGTCCATTCTAGAAAGGGTTTCAGGTTTTCTTGCATTTAAAATTCATTCTATCTCATCACTGGGCTTTCGTTGCGGGCTGGTCAAACCGAAGGTGTCTACAGTTTACCCTCTTGATTTTTTCAAAACTAGATTTTTGAAATCAATTTTTGAAAAAGCAACATGCAAAAGTAGTAAATAACAAAAATGACGTACCTGACCTTTGAGCCTCACTCGTGTTGTCAGACTCGAGAATTCAAACCCGAGAGGTTAAAGTTTGAACTTACTGAAACAATCTTGAAACTGTTAGCATTGATATGCCCTAGTGCCATTTTGTAATATATAATAACATTGCAAATTATCCCAAATGGCAATAAAGTATTCATTTAAATAAAGAGTTTATTTATTTGAGTATTTCTCCTTTAGCATTATGTTAAATAAATTTATTATCAAGAGTTGCTAATATGAGCTACAAATTTATTTCGTACATATGCTATAAATTGTTCATAGTTAATTAATTAATATTTGGATAATGTCAATTAGACTATCACCTCTGTCTATTTTCCTTGATTAGTATGTGATACTAATAGTGGGAGGTAGTGAGTCTATGCTACTTGATATGAGATATAAAAATAGACATGTGGATACTCATATGATGAGTAAATCGAACAATGACGTTAGATTTGTGATTGCAAGGATAGTCACTTATTGACAACGATCACAGTCGAGGTCATAATTGTGCATATAGTCCTTTGACCTAAGGTGACACGGCCATCTACATTTGAGCGGCTAGAGTTTGTTACCATTTACATACTTGTGTTATTCACACATGGGTATATGGCGTGTGGTGGCTCTAGTCAGTTTAATGTAGGGATGAGTGTTCTACCAAGATGGGATTCATTGCCTGGAGTGATTCGGGATAGATCCTATGCTATCTAAGATTGTTCTTGATGAATAGAGTTCCTGGCTAGGATAAACATAACATAGACTGAAAGAGTTCCATTACTAGAAAGTGTTTCTAGTATTTGTTATGTTTTATTAAGAATATGATAAAGCTATTAGAGTTTGACTTTAACTTGACTCTAGGCTATATCGGGATCTTCTAATGAATGGATTTTAGTTCACGGTAATTATGACCAAAGGGTTCATGTGAATCATTATATACATTCATTTCTAATTAGGTAGTTGTGATATTGATGCTAAGGGTCACTCACAACTTATGAGAACTAAATGTGTATAATTGGAATTTTCACATTTAGGCTTCAAAGAGTTTCAAATAATATCAAGAGTTGATATTATATTCTCATTGCCAATTGGACATGAACCTAGTACGTCACACCTAAAAAAGTTTTTCCATATCACCTTGTTAATCTAATTATTGATTAAAGAGTTTAATCAATAATTAAGATTAATGAAATTGGATTTATGCTTTGATCAATGATTCTAGCATATCATGAAATCTAATTCCACCAAGAGTTTAATTATTAAATACTTTATTAATATGAGATATTAATTAAAGTGTTAAATAAAGAGTATATGTTGTTTCCTTATAGACTTGGATTAATGGCCCAAGGTGTATGGGCTTAGGCTTAAAAGAGTTTTGGCCCAAAGATTAATCCAAGGCCCATTAACCTATTCTAGGCCTATTTGTTTAGTGGAATGGGCTTGGGCCAAAAGTTGGCACATCAACCTTAAGGCCCATTAATTTAATGGAATGGGCTTTGAGCCAAGAGTTGGCCCTAACAAAAGACCCGAGTCCATTAACTAGGCCCATTAGATTTATGGATTAGGCTTGGCCCAAAATTTGGTCCAACAACCAAGCCTAAGACCATTTATCAATTTAAGTATTTGGCATATTGGAGATTAAATATCTCATGTGTGTATATTGTTGACTAATGGGGCATTAAGGGTTCGTGGGATGAGTCGAGAATTATATGTGGTTCAAACACATGAGATGTGTTTAAAGTATATCTACATTTATTTTCTACACATATTAGATATTTGCATATACAGTACACTCTCAACTAAGTTATTAGGTGGCATGCAAGTTGTCTTCTTAATGATGAAGGTGTAAAATATTTGTAAGTATATATCTAACTTAACCCTAATTCTCTACATATATATATATAACCTTAAGAAGAGTTCTAAAGGTTAAGAGTTTTAATATCCATTACGAGTTAGTGAAAAGTGTAGAGACAAGAAATAAACCAAAAGGAAACCAAATATATACCAAAAGAATACTCTTTATACTTGCTAGTAGAATCAAGTTAGTTCAAGCTTCTTAGGTCACAAGAGAGATGCTTGCAACCACAATTAATTGAAGGTAAGAAGGTTTTGGATTATGTACATCAGCTATGGACACATAGGGGTGTACATGAAAAACAAGAGATTCATGTAGTGTTATTGTTAAGCATGAGATGTTGTGGGTGTATAAACACATTACATGCCAAGAATGGAAAATAGGCATACTTGAGGTGTGTAATATTCAAGTTTATACATTCATTGATTCAATGGTGTAGACCTAACTAATGCCAAAGGCCAAGAATAGTAATGTGTACCTGAGGCCAGTAACATTAGGAGCCGGATTGATGGAACCACACATGAGATGTAATGGCAAGAGTTGCTTACTTAATGAGAACTAAAATTCCAAGAATGGCAATGTGTACTTGAGGGATTTTTATGATCATTGAGAACTCCATCACCCACTAGAAATCCATCCTCCAAGGGATTTCCGTTTCCTACTTGGAATTGTAGGATTCACAAAGTTAGTGGGAGACCGTTATGATTAAAGATCAAATCTAATGGTAATAAAAGTAATGTCATATATCTAATTAATCTTGTTACCTTTGCAAAAATTTGATAATATGAGACCATCAAACCCACTCTCTATTATTCTCAACCAACATAGGCTCATGGGCCCTAACTTTGTTGATTGGCTTAGGAATGTAAAAGTTGTTTTAGCTTCAAAAAAGATTCTTTATGTATTAAATCAATCACCACCCATAACACTTCCCGATAATGCTTCCCAAGAGGAGTGAGTAACTCTAGAAAAATGGAATTATGAGGATTCGCAAGCAAGACGCATAATGTGGGCTTCTATGAACACCAAAATCCATCGGCAATATGAGAAGTACACAAATGCTAAGGAAATCCTACTTCACCTACAAGAATTATTTGGTGAACAAAGTAGGACCGCAAGATATGAGATATCTAAGTGGTTATTTCATGCTAAGATGAGGGAAGGCGAGGATGTGGGAGTTTATGTGAACTCCATGATTAGATCAATGGAGGAGCTAGAGAGTCTAGACTTTACTTCCATTTCTAATTGGATTTGATCTTACAATCACTTCTAGAATCTTTTGGGCAAACCATAGCTAATTTCCATATGAATAAAATAAAGTGCACTCTTACAGAGCTTATGAACATGCTAGTGACGGCCCAAAAGGCTATCCAAAGTAGCAAAGGGAAGGAGGTTGCTCTTATTGTATCTTCTAGTAAGACTAATAAGAAAGGCAATAAGAAAAATAAAGGCAAGACAAGTGTTTTCAAGCCTACGGGCAGCATAGCCAAGAATAAAGGCAAGGCCAATATAAGGGAAGAGCAAGATAAGGGAAAGTGTTTCCATTGTCAAGGTGAAGGGTATTAGAAGAGGAATTATCCTAAGTTCCTTGAGTATTTCAAGATAAAAGGAAAGGGCAATCATAGAGAAGGTGAGACTTTCTCTAGTTTAATTTCTTCTAAATGTTCTAAGAGCTCATCTAATGCATGGGTATTGGATACCGATGCTAATTCTTATATTTGTTTGTCCTTACAAGATCTAGCAAATGAGAGAAGGTTGAGGCCCAATGAAGTAACCTTAAAGCTTGACAATGGTGCAAGTGTTGCGGCCAAGGTTATAGGATCTACTTCTATTAATTTATATGATCATATTTTGTTATTAGAGGATGTATTATATGTACCTAATGCCTATAAAAACATTGTCTCTGTTTCTAGTTTGACTAGAAAAGGTTATGAATTTCTTTTCAAAAGAGACGTTTGTAATATTTACTTTGGAAGTAATAAAATAGGCATGGGTTATTTAATACATGGTTTATATTATGTTGATAATAATTCTAATAACAAAGAGCCTCAAGTTAATATGAGTAATGAAAATGTAATGCTAATTGAAAATGCCTCTAACTCCAAACATCTATGGCACTTGAGATTATGTCATATTGTGGAATATAGGATCATGAAGTTAGAAAGGATAGGAATCTTTAGCGATCTTGAATCCACATCCAATCCGACTTGTGAGGCTTTTCTTCAAGGCAAGATGAATAGATCACCATTTGTTGGATAAATATCAAGAGCCAAAGATATGTTGGAAATCATACATAGTGATGTATGTGGACCATTTACTAAAATGGCTAGATGTGGTTTCTACTACTTTGTAACCTTTATAGATGATCTATCAAGGTTTGGGCATTTGTTTCTTATGAAGAACAAGAGTGAATCCTTTAAAAAGTTCAACGAATTCAAAGCCCAAGTAGAAAACCAAACTGGGAAAAGTTTTAAAACTTTATGATCAGATCGAGGAGGTGAATACTTAAGTACCGAGTTCATTGAGTTCCTTAAGAAACATGGCATTACATCACAACTCACACCGCCTGGAACACCTCAATTGAATGGTGTGTCCGAAAGGAAAATTTGTACTTTATTGGATATGGTACATTCAACAATGAGCTACACTTATCTTCCCATTTCACTTTGGGGCTTTGCACTCCAAATGGCTTGTTATATCCTTAATTGTGTTCTATCCAAATCTGTCACTACTACACCATATGAGATATGGCATGGTAGAACACCAAGTCTTAAGCATGTTAAGACTTGGGGATGTCCGACTTTTATTAAAAGGCTAAAGATGGATAAGTAGGATGTGAAATTGATTAAAGGAAGGTTTATTGGATATCCTAAAAAATTTTTAGGGTATTGCTTTTATCTTCTTACTGAACAAGTTGTTGTTATAAGTAGAGATGCTATTTTCCTTGAGAAAGAGTTTCTAAAGGAAGGTGGCAAAGGAAGGAAGATAATGTTAGATGAGGAGTCATCTAAAGAAGCCCAACAAATTGATCAAATGAATATTGATCAACCCGAAGAGCCTATATCCATTGAGAATGTCATCACACCGACTCCTAAAAAATCTAGTTGGGTATCTCGCCAATGTCATCACACCGACTCCTAGAAAATCTAGTAGGGTATCTCATCCTCCAGAGAGATACAGTTTACTTCATGATATGTAAGAGTTGCATATTGATGATCCTACTACATATGAAGAAGCTTTATGTGATAAAGATTCTTCAAGATGGATTGAGGCTATGAGAGTCGAAATGGATTCCATGTATGCTAACCAAGTCTAGACACTTGTTGATCCTCCTAAGGGAATAGTTCCCATTGGGTGTAAATGGATATTCAAGAGAAAGATTGGAGTAGATGGAAAGGTAAATACCTATAAAGCTAGGCTTGTAGCGAAAGGGTTTCGCCAAAGGGAAGGGGTCGACTATGAGGAGACCTTCTCACCTGTAGCCATGCTTAAATCCATTTGGACTCTTCTAGCTATAGCCGTATAATATAATTATGAGGTTTGGCAAATGGATGTCAATATCACCTTCCTTAATGGTTATACTGAGGAAGACATTTTCATGGAACAACCCATGGATTATAAATCCAAGGAAGGCTCAAAGGTGCGCAAGCTTATTAGATCTATCTATGGCTTAAAGCAAGCTTCAAGGAGTTGGATTCATCATTTCAATGAGGCTATTCATTCTTATGGCTTCATTAAGAATGAAGATGAGTCATGTGTTTATAAGAAGGTTAGTGGGAGCCAACTCACTTTCCTTATCTTGTATATTGATAACATTTTACTAATTGGAAATGATGTCGGAATGATGACTTATGTGAAAGTATGGCTATCTAAAACTTTCTCTATGAAATACTTAGGGGAGGCAACTTATATTCTCAGAATTCAAGTCTATAGAGATAGATTGAAGAGAACTAAAGTATTTACTTGGACAAGGTGTTGAAGAGGTTCAACATGCTTGATTCCAAGAGAGGATTGTTACCATTTAGGCATGGTGTTCATTTATCCAAGGGAATGTCTCCCAAGACACCCGAGGACATAAAACAAATGGCCAAAGTTCCTTATGCTTCGACAATAGGAAGCTTAATGTATGTTATGTTGTGTACAAGGCCTGCTATTGCCTATGTTATTAGCATGACTAGCAGGTTTCAATCCAATCCAAGTTTGGAACACTGGATGGCAGTTAAGACAATCTTTAACTACTTGAGAAGCACTAAAGATTTGGTCTTGACTAATGGAGAAGGTAATCTGTAAATAGATGGCTTCACAGATTCTGATTTTCAATCAGATGTGGATGATAGAAAGTCTATCTCTGGGTTTTTGTTCATCTGTAATGGAGGTGCAGTGAGTTGGAAGAGTTCCAAGCAAAGTATCACTATTGATTCTATTACAGAGGCCGAGTACATAGCTACATCAGATGATGCTAAAGAAGCTGTTTAGATTAACAAGTTCATAACTGAACTAGGAGTGGTTCCTTCCATTAAGTCATCAATTCCTCTCTATTGTGACAATAATGGAGCCATTACTTTGGCAAAGGAACCGAGGTCTCACCAAAAATCCAAACACATAGAAAGGCGCTTTAATATTATCAGAGAACTTATTAGCGAGGGCAATGTGCCTCGTGCAAAAGGTATCTTCAACCTACAATGTGGCTGATCCACTGACTAAAGCACTTACTCAGCTACAGTTAAGCTGTCATCTTGAGAAGATGGGTCTTAAATATTGTAGTGAATGGCGCTAGTGCAAGTGGGAGATTGTTAGCATAGATGTGCCCTAGTGCCATTTTGTAATATATAATGACATTGTAAATTATCCCAAATGGCAATAAAGTATTCATTTAAATAAAGAGTTTATTTATTTGAGTATTTATCCTTTAGCATTATGTTAAATAAATTTATTATCAAGAGTTGATAATATGAGCTCCAAATTTATTTAGTACATATGCTATAAATTGTTCATAGTCAATTAATTAATATTTGGGTAATGTTAATTAGACTATCACCTCTGTTTATTTTCCTTGATTAGTATGTGATACTAATAGTGGGAGGTAGTGAGTCTCATGCTATTTAATATGAGATATCATAATAGACATGTGGATACTCAAGTGATGAGAGGATCGAACAATGACATTAGATTTGTGATCATAAGGATATTCACTTATAGTCAACGATCACAGTCGAGGTCATTATTATGCATAAAGTCCTTTGACCTGAGGTGACATGGTGATCCATATTTGAGTGGTTAGAGTTCGTTACTGCTTACATACTTGTGTTATTCACACATGGGTATATGGCGTGTGGTGGCTTTAGTTAGTTTAATGTAGGGATTAGCATTCTACCAATATGGGATTCATTGCCTAGAGTGAACTGGGATAGATCCTATACTATCTAAGATTATTCTTAATGAATAGAGTTCCTGGCCAGGACAAACATAACACAGTTTGAAAGAGTTTCAGTGCTAGAAAGTGTTTTTAGTATTTGTTATGTTTTATCAAGAATAACTTGAGATGAGGTCATATGATAAAGCTACTAGAGTTGGACTTTAACTTGACTCTAGGCTATATCGTGATCTTCTAATGAAGGGATTTTAGTGCACGGTAATTATAAGAACCAACAACTTATGAGAACTAAAAGTGTATAATTGGGATTTTCACATTTAGGCTTGGAAGAGTTTCAAATAATATCAAAAGTTGATATTATATTCTCATTGCCAATTAAACATGAACCCAGTAAGTCACACCTAAAACAGTTTGTCCATATCATCTTATTAATCTAATTATTGATTAAAGAGTTTAATCAATTAATTAAGATTAATGGAATTAGATTTATGCTTTGAGCAATGATTATAGCATATCATGAAATCTAATTCCACCAAGATTTTAATTATTAAATACTTTATTAATATGAGATATTAATTAAAGTGTTAAATAAAAAGTATATGTTATTTTTTTTATATACTTAGATTAATGTCCCAAGGTGTATGGGCCTAGGCTCAAAAGAGTTGGCCCAAAGATTCATCCAAGGCCCATTAACCTATTCTAGGCCTATTAGATTAATGGAATGGGTTTAGGCCAAAAGTTGGCCCAACTTCAAAGGCCCATTAGTTTGATGGAATGGGTTTAGGCCAAAAGTTGGCCCAACTTCAAAGGCCCATTAGTTTGATGGAATGGGCTTGAAGCCAAGAGTTGGCCCAAATAAAAGGTCCAAGTCCATTAAATGGGCCCATTAGATTTATGTATTGGGCTTGGCCCAAGAGTTGGCCCAACAACCAAGCCCAAGTCCATTTATCAATTTAAGTCATTTGGCATATTGGAGATTAAATATCTCATGTGTGTTTATTGTTGACTTATGGGGCATTAAGGGTTAGTGGGATGTGTAGAGAAATATATATGGTTCAAACACATGAGATGTGTTTAAGGTATATCTATATTTATTTTCTACACATATTAGATATTTGTATATACATTACACTCTTAACTAAGTTATTAGGTGGCATGCAAGCTGTCTTCCTAATGATGAAGGTGTAAGAGATATTTGTATGTAAATATCTAACTTAACCATAATTCTCTACATATATATATAGGTTAAGAGTTTTAATATCTATTAAGAGTTAGTGGAAAGTATAAAGGCAAGAAATAAACCAAAAGGAAACAAAATATATACCAAAATTATACTTTTTATACTTGCTAGTAGAATCAAGTTAGTTTAAGCTTCTTGGGTCATAAGAGAGGTGCTTGCAACCACACTTGATTGAAGGCAAGAAGGTGATTGAAAGGCTTTGGAATTTCAAGCTAGAGGCCATAAACTTGGGTGGCTAGCATTGATTCAAGAAAGTAATCCATTATAGTAGATTACTTGTGGTCTACATCAAACTCTTCGAAAATTGTAAGTATTCCGCTAATATGATTTCCTAAGTTTTATGTATATACATGTTGATGTATGTTAGCTATGTGTTTAATTATAAAATGAATCTTGGGAGTAGAAATTCTTCATGTGATGAAGGGTTATGAGAAAGTAAATTTTTGAAATTTACTCTACTTGGGTTAGTGCTCACCACACTATATTTAAGCCTAAGTAGCATAACTGATTTCCTTTCAAAAACCTGATCATGATCCTTGGGTTTTTCTGGCCCGATCAGCCACTCATTATAGTTTTTTGTGAATCTTAAGCCTTTCTAACGCAAGAAATCACTCAATAACGAAGAAGGAAACGTGATCGTGATCCCCGAGTTTTTCTGACTCGATCAGCCACTTATTAATATTTTAGGCATGATTCTTAAATTTTCCTAGCTCAAGAAGTCACTTAGTAGAAAAGACAGAAATGTAGCCATGTTCTTAGGGTTTTCCTTGCCCAATCAGCCACTCATTAATAGTTGAGAAGTGATTCTCAAGTTTTCTTGGCTCGAGAAGTCACTTAGTAAAGAAGATAGAAATGTAGTCATGTTCCTCGGGTTTTCCTAGCCCGATCAGCCACTCATTAATAGTTGAGGCATAATTCTCGAGTTTTCCTGGCTTGAGAAGTCACTCAGTAAAGAAGATGCACTTTGGGGATTCATTGCCCGACCAGACACTTCTTAAAACATTAACTTCAGGGATTCATTGCCCGACCAGTCACGTAGTGAAGAAGATGCACTTTAAGGATTCATTGCCCGACTAGAATCTTTTTGAAATGTGAACTTTGGGGATTCATTACCTGACCAGTCACTTAGTGAATAAGATGCACTTCGGGGGTTCATTGCCCAACCAGACACTTCTGGAAACATGAACTTCAAGGATTCATTGCTTGACCAGTCACTTAGAAACATGAATCCCGAGAATTTCATTCCTGAGAAGTTACTCATAAAAATTTACACTGTCAGCCTCGGAGGTGTCAAGCTAGAATAAATAATAAGTGCCATATAGCCTTGAGGGCATCATGCGAAGATAAACAACTAATGCCATATAGCCTCAAGGGCATCAAGCGAAGATAAACTACAAGCGCCATATAGCATCGAGGGCATCAGGCAGGAGCAAACAACAAGTGTTGTATAGCCATAGAGGCATCAGGTAGGAATAAACAACAAGTGTCGTATAGCCTCAAAGGCATTAGGCCAACACAAACAACAAATGCCATATAGCCTCAGGGGCATCAGGCAAGAACAAATAACAAGTGTTGTATAGCCTTAGAGGCATCAGGCGAAAATAAATAAAATAAAGACAATCAAAATGCACCTTATAGCCTCTGGGGTGTTAGGCAGGGTCAATCAAACAAGCCATGTAGCCTCACGAGTGTCGGGCATAGGTAATGGTAGTTGGTCTACATTATATGTACAAGAGCTCACTCTTAGGAAAACACAATTATAAAAGTTCAAAACATGATGTATTTATGATCATGATCTTTGAAACTTTCAAAACTGATTTGATAACACAATCTCTTATGCACTATTTATGAAAGACGTGCATTATTCTAATGCTCACATGTATGAAATGTCAAAATAATTCTTTGCAAAAGATTCATGTATGCATGAACTAAGGGAAATAAGAAATTTTTATGATTTAGCCAGGTGCTTTTTCTATTTAGAGTTAATCTTTAGGAACTAGCCCTCTTTCCATCAAAGAATCTTAATTTTAAAATCGAGTCTGTCAAAGATTGTCGTTAAGACCGACGTATCCAAATGGAACAGAAATTAACACCCTCTCATGATCAAATTGGGTAGATAACAAAAAGTACCCTAGCTCAGTCATCTTTTAAGAATGTTTCATTGTCGTAAGACGGTTGTACTTGAATTTCTGTGCAAAAGAGACTCTATCTGCCCCCAATTTAAGAATTCATTGAAAGATTCTGTAACTCTTGAGGTTCAACATGTCACATGATCTTAAAATCTACCCCCGGTTAAGGAATTAATGGACTCTATCACTCTTGCACCACAAAACAGAATCTTATGAACTCTTGAATTGCTCTTCTCAGAATGAAAGTGCAACCAATTTTATCTTATATTCCCTCTTTTGCCTAGGTCGCCCTCTTTTTGAGAGTTTTTGAACCTAACTGGGTCTTTCATTTTTTCTTTATTTTTCCTCTTTTGCCTAAGTCGCTATTTTTTTGAGAGTT
>CATIWM010253129.1:0-14970 GCA_949671775.1 Mallotus repandus
AAAGAAAAAAATGATCACGTCCGTGAAAAAAAAAAGGAGGCGAAGGTCGGTTGGTGGGCCTGTGGCTACAACAGATGCAGTAGAAACACAACTCTTTCTTTTGGGCTTTCGATGAGGGAAAGCGACTTAAAGTTCTTGGACGCTTTTGAGGTAGGCCCTACGTTGGGCCTACTTTGTCTTACGATTATTATAATAAATAATAACAAGGTAAAACACCAATTTTCTCCCTGTACTTTTATTTTATTTTAAATTTTTTTCTACACTTTTATTTATTTACATTGAGTCCTAACACTATTATTTTGGTATACATTGAGTCCTCATATTATTATTTTGACATACCTTAAATCCTTGGGGAGAAATTCAAAATAAAATAAAAGTGTAGGAGGAAAATTAGTGTTTTATCATTATTATATTATTTTTTAACTAAATACTATAAAAATTATTTTTCCATTCAAATTCTATAAATTTTAATTAAATTATTAGTTACATCAATAATGATAAATAAAACTAATTAAGTATTTTTTTTAATTATTTTTAAATATATAATTTCAATTAATATATCATAAATAAAAAATTATTTTTTATAAGGATAAAAATCATTTAATTTTGTCAATACTATAATTTATGTTAAATTTCAAAAAAAAAATTATTCAAGTATCAAATTTAAATTAGACAAATTTTAAAAAATATTTTTTTTTATGTTAAGCTATTTTATAATAAATGTTTAAACAATAAAATAAGTTAACAAATTTTCATTATAATTTTAATTGTTATAATAAAATATAACAAATTTTTCTATTTTATCTTAAACTAATTATATTTTATAATACAAATAAAACTATTGATTAAAATATATTATTTTTTAAATATTTATTGTAAAATAGCCTAATTTAAAGAAATATTTTTTTTAATTGTCTAATTGAAATATTATGAGTTTAAAATTTATTTAAAATATAACTTAAATTATAATATTGACAAAACTAATTGAATTTATCTAAATATAAAAAATTTATTCATGTAAGAATTATTAATTAAAATTTATAGAATTTGATTGTAAAATTTTTTTTATAGGATTTAATTGAAAAGTAATATAATAATTTATAAAACTAATGGTAATGTTGTCATTAACAAATAGAAAATAGAATGTAGAACCCCTATTTTATCTTCTACATTTTTATTTTGGTCTAAATTTTTTTCTGCACTTTTATTTTTCTATATTGAGTCCCCGTTAAGAATTCAATGTATGTCAAAATAATAGTATAGGAATTAAATGTAGATAAATAAAAATATAGAAACAAAATCAGAAACAAAATAAAAGTGCAAGGGTAAATTAGAAGTTATGCCTAATAACAATAATAAACTCCCTCTCGCGCTCTCTTTAGACACCCGCCTCTAACAACTTCTTTTTCTATTTGTTTCTTTTATTTATCTTATTTATTTTTATTAAACAAATATATTTTTTATCTTTAAAAATCCTAAAATCAACTTGGGGCCCATTGTCTAATGATTTCTTCCCTTTTTTAAAATTATTTATTTTATTTTCTAAAAAACATTTTTTAATAATATTAAATATTACATTTTGGTGAATTATTTGAGTATTCCAACAAACGTCATGCTCACATCAACCATGACATCTCAACTTGAATCCATTTCAAAACCCGACCCGTATCTACTTCCCATATTGCAATAATGTTTTTCATAAGCTATGTATCAATTTGGTAATAAAACGTTTAATGTATACATTTACATTATAGATATGATTCTAACCATAATGTAAATGTGGACATTGTTATTTACACATATTCATTCACCAAATTCAATTGAACATTGGTTTGAAAAAAAAAAAAAGATTTATATAATTGAGATGGATTATACACAAAGGATGTTAATGATGCACTAATTGGGAATTATTAAGAGTGAAAAAGCTTCCGCACGCGATAGATAAAAAGGATAACAATAATAATACAATCTTTATTACCTAACATGACATAATTATATCAAAATGTTGCTAAAAAGAACTATAGTTGACCACCTAACAAGACATAATAATTATGGTTAAATTGTGCAAATAAGAATTGTAGTTGACCTATTTTGTTTGGTAGTTGAGGTATGTGTACACATTTGAAAACGCCCATCAAGTCCACTTTTGTCAACCTTAGCATTCATTTAAAATTTTAATGTCTATGCAATCATGATATCTTTAATGTCACTACCCACTTATCATCCAATCCAAAAAATATAAATGTATAAAGCACATTACTATATGGGTATATGGATATAAATATTCAAAGAACACATAAGCTTATCTTGCTTCATTTTTTGGTAAAATCTTGAACTCAAAGTTTTCCAATTTAATGATCATGTTAAACTAAACTAGTCTGTCTATGATTTCTAGATGACCCTTTTAATTTCTCTGCATTTTGTCTTTTGTATAGATTATGGAAATGAATCTAAGTTAACATTATTTAACTTTAGTAAAATGCACATGAGGACTACATTGACCTAAAGAAAAGGGGAAGTACTGGATTTGAAAGAGGCAATTAATGTGACATCTTGCTTGCTTTAGAAAAAATTAATATCAGATGAGAGCAGGCTTACAAACAATATCAAGAAAAGTTACCCTTTTCTGATATTTGTAGTTTGGCCATTGATGCAGACACATGCTTTGCAATTATGTTAAAACAGCAAACAGTGTTTTTTCTTTTTTTTATCAAATTGAAAGAAAAGTATGATGTTTGATGCTGGAAAATTATTTGAATTGCTTTTGAAATGTTTGTTTTTTAGTGGGAAACTCTATATATTATAATTTTTTTTTAAAAAATATGTTTCGTTATATGTTATACGAATTAAGAAAATATAATAATTTTATGAGTAGTCCAAGATTTCGAATCCCTCCTTTTCTCTCCTTATAGTGTTAAAAATTTAACCATTTGTACTTATTATTAACAAAAAAATACAACAAAACACCAGCGTATTAAAATCATAAATAAATTTATATATTATGTAAATTAACTAAAGTTGTTAACAATAAAGTTTGATATCAATCCTATGCTAATTAAACAAATAATCCATTTGCTGCCTATCAATAAAATTCCCTCAAATCAAATCGTCTGCTTAATGGCATGACAACAGTTTTATAGATTAGCTGAAAAATAAATTAGTTATTAACTAACTATACTTGTTTAATTTTGAGCTGGCTTAAAGCCTCTGGATATGACTGCATTATCCTAGAGTCCGATGCTTATTAGGTTGTTCAAGATACTCGGAGTTCAACTGATGTATCTTCTATTGGTTTAATTTTGGATGATTGTTGTTTTTCCATAAATCAATTTTCTTGTATTCTATTCGTTCTGTTAGGCGATCTGCAAATGAGGCAGGTCATGTCTTAGCAAGAGTTGCTCTTTCTTTATCTGATTGTAGGGAATGAAAAGTTACCCTAAACTTTGTTTCATGTATTGTTGCTCGAGAGAGATTTAATTATTGAATGAAATCTTACTATTTAAAAAAAAAAAATTCACTTGTTTAATTAAGGGCTTGGGATGTGAGCATCCAGTGTTAGCCCAGCTCGCTATATTAATTAGCCCAATTAAATAGCATACGACGTGTCGTTTGATTTCATTGGGTCCTGTCGTTTAATCTGATTGTTTTTTTTTGTTTCTCCTTTGAATCAACGCCCCATCCTCAACAGCACAAAATCAAAAACCCTACCTTTGCTCTAAAACCCTCCAGAACCTCAATTTCAGCTTCATTTTCACGAGAATTATTTTGAGCACCAATGCATAAAGCAGGGAAATGGTTAACAAGAAGCTTCTCGAATCTCTCGTCTCATCACCCTCTACGCGTCTGTGTAGTCGGTAGTGGACCAGCTGGTTTTTACACTGCTGAAAAAGTAATATTTCTGAACATTTTGATCCTTTTTTAGGGTTTTATTTTTTTTAAAGCAATCATCAGATAATTATTTGAATAATTAATTTATAAAATTAAATTGTAATTGAATAGATGCTTAAGGCGCATCAAGAAGCGGAAATCGATATCATTGATCGATTGCCAACTCCTTTTGGATTAGTACGATCCGGTGTTGCGCCTGATCACCCTGAAACAAAGGTACGATTTTTACAGAGTTTGGAAAATTTCAAATTGTTTGATTAATTAAACATGCTTGGACTGTGTAACCGAGTGCTTAGAGTGTGATTGCTGTAGCTTGTAGTTTTTTTGCTTTTCAAAAAAAAGATATAAAATAATTGTTTTCAAAAAAAAGATATAAAATAATTGTCTTATGTGAGCTTAGTTTTACCAGAAAACTTGCAACAGATTGTGATAAACCAATTCTCAAGGGTTGTGCAACGTGAAAGGTGCTCATTCTTGGGGAATGTTACTCTTGGTTCGTCTGTTTCTCTTGCTGAGCTTCGTGAGCTGTATCATGTGGTAAGCAATTTGTATTTTACTGAATATGTTCCTTTGATTGTTTTATGCATTTTCTTTATATCATAGATGCAAACTCTTGAATTCAATCAAACAGGTTGTACTTGCATATGGTGCTGAAAGTGATAGAGATCTTGGTATTCTGGGTGAAGTATGTTTCACAATTTAATTCTGCCTTTTTTTTTTCTTTGCTTACTTTTGAGTATATGGTTGTTCGTTACATTTACTGTTGTATGATGATCAGGGCTGCAAGAGCTTATATATTTCATATGCATGTTTTAGCAGGACTTGTTGGGGATACACTCAGCTAGAGAATTCGTTTGGTGGTATAATGGGCACCCAGACTCTGAAAACCTGAATCCTGATTTGAAGGGCACTGACACAGCTGTTATTCTTGGCCAAGTATTCTCTTTTCGGGATTAATTTGAAATTACGTCATGAATATTATTTTATTTAATCAAAGTTGAAAAAATATATTGTGCTAGAAGGTGTTGCGAAGATCATATGGTCATTTTAGAATCCTAACAATGCGATAAGTTCTTTTTCTTTTTTGTTCCAGACATGCGAGATGGGTAAATGTTAAGTGTGCCTAGATTTCAGTAAAATGATGAACTTGCACATGGCATTAATTTGCGATATACTCCTATTGTAACACCGTCCACCCTACAATTTTTGGGAACTTAGCTATTATCAAAATGATGTAATGCTCAAATATGTTTTGCAGTTCTAAGTAACAAATGGCCTTTCTTATTTGCTAGGGAAATGTAGCTCTTGATGTTGCTCGTATCCTTCTGTGGCCAACTGCAGAATTGGCAAGAACTGACATTGCCTCCCATGCTTTGGCTGCTTTGGAGCAAAGCTACATAAGGTTGTTTTCTGTTATTTTTCAGTGATCAGATTTGTTGATCTTTTACATGGGTTGATTAATTTTTGATTATGAATATCATCACAGGAAGGTGTACATAGTTGGAAGACGTGGACCAGTCCAAGCAGCTTGTACTGCAAAAGAGCTACGAGAAATACTTGGTAGATATTTAACATACTGCAAATTTGTAGTGTTTGCCTATATCAATCATAATTTTTTTTCTTTTGTTGCATCTTAACATGCATTCTTGTGATAGATTGCATAGACATTACCTGATAATTTTCACTTAAAACACAGGTTCTTTGTTTCCTTTTTTAATAATCTTGCTGATTAACTTGCATGTGCAAGGACCTGGATTTGATGGTTAACGTGAAATTAATTTCAGGCATATGCTTTTCAGAAGTACAAAACATGCATGTGGTTTGATTGTTTTAATGTTGTCATATTATTCATAGTTATTATTGTGATGATTTGGAACGTGACTTTGTTTATCAGTCACAGCTTTGTGGTTTCACTATCTTATTACTTTGAGAACATCAGTGTTGGTACAATCTCATTGCAGGCATTAAAGGTCTATTTATTCACATCAAGGAGGATGATCTACATAAAAGCTCTGTAGACGAGGTATTTTTCACTACCAATTCCTTCTGTTGGCTAGATATTAAAGATTATTAGATTAGAGATTGCTATTTTGTTTTGTGAGTTACCTCCCATTTTAAATATGAACCCAATTGAGATGCTTGTAAACCTGAGAAGAATTCTTTAATTGCTCATGAAATGACTAAAACATTCAACTATCTTGGAACTATAGCTAAGTTGAATTAAGATGAGCTTCTTGTATCAACAATGCATTCAGGTTATCGAATGTTGTAAATTGATGTTTTTCTCTATTATTTTGTTATCTTTTGACAAAGGAAGAACTGAAAGGCAGTCGAATCCAAAGGAGGATTTATGATTTGCTCTCTAAGGCAGCCATCTCAGTACCTTCCAATTCCAGTTCAAGTCAGCGAGAACTTCACTTTGTTTTCTTTCGGAAACCTAATAGGTTTCTAGATTCAGATGTGAGACCTGGCAATGTTGCTGGTGTGAACTTTGAGAAGACTGTTCTTAAAGGTACTTTTCTTCTACAAATAAATTTCTGTTGGATTGGCACTCAAGTTCATTTCTTCACTTTTACTTTCTTGGATAGCAATCTCAGCATCCCTACTCCTACCAAATCTATAGCATTGCATACACAATGTTGCTTTCTTAGTTATTGTCTTCATAATAAAAAAAGATAATGGATACAACATGACCCAAGTATTTCAGTCCATGGAATTCTTTGTTGGTCTTATTCTAGTTTTATAGAAACTGATGGGCTGGTTTTAAGCATCACTACGATCAAAACTATGATGCCAGGACTTGTTCAATTTGATGCGAAAATACTACTATTTAGCATCAACTTGCTTTATCTAACTTTGCAGGTGTTGGCCCTGGAAAACAGGTTGCTGTCGGTGCTGGAAACTTTGAGGATCTTGACTGTGGGTAATTCTTTGGCAGGCCTAGCTTTTTGTGAATCCCAAAATGAATGCGGCACTTGAATATTTACCTGCCTGCATGGATTAAGAATTTAACGTGAGATGCTTTGCAATTTGCAGGATGGTGTTGAAGAGCATTGGTTACAAATCAGTACCAGTCGATGGTTTACCCTTTGATCATCGGGAAGGTAATTAAGAAATGGGGGAACTCTTGAAAACAAGAACTATGGTGATTTCTACAAGTTTTACCCTGTTGAATAGGTGCATTAATTCTTTGCTTTTTAATTATACAAACAGATGGAGAGAAATTTCACATATTAATGGTCATTGCTTATTCACATGGCTTCTTTCCCAGGTGTGGTTCCAAATATCAGTGGTAGAGTTCTTACTGATGCTTCAGGAGATCCAGCATTGCTTGAGAAAGGCCTGTATGTATGTGGGTGGTTGAAGAGAGGACCGACTGGGATCATTGCTACAAACCTGTATTGTGCTGAAGAAACTGTAAGTTTGTCTTGCATTATGTAGACTGGAAGTTTAGACTAGGAAGATTTGATTTTTATTAGGAGCATTGGTATTGGTGTAATAGGTCACAAGCATATCAAAAGACCTTCAACAAGGAGCGCTTGCAGCTGCTACAAGTTTGCCAAAGCCTGGAAGAAAGGGACTCCTCCAGTTACTTGATGATAGAAATGTTAGAGTTGTACCATTTAGTGGATGGGAAAAAGTTGATTCTGAAGAGAAGAGGCTTGGGAGTTTGAGAAACAAACCTAGAGAAAAATTAGCCTCATGGGAGGACTTGCTGAAAGTTGCTACAGGATGACACTCCTCAGAGTGATTTTTTAATGTGCGCTTGCTAGAGGGGAAGTGCCGGTGTTGCCAAGTGGAAAGAGTAAGGTGATAATAATAAAAACAAAAAATATGTAGCACCCATTCCTTCCATCATCATGATTATGTTGTCAGTCATTTGTTTTTATTCTGAAAGAAATTAAATTCTGATTTATCCCTCAATTTGTTGAAATATTTTTTGCCTGTCTGGAATTTTTCAGAAGGAACATGCCGATAAAAAATTGTTTCAGGAAAAATGATTCCTGAAATAGCAGATTAGTGTCAGTTCAAAAAAAAAAAAAAGCAGATTGGTGTACTCTGTGAAGAATTCGTACAAATAACATTAGAAGTAATAATCATTTAATACATATGATGTATAAATAAATAGAATAAAGCAAAATCTTCACTTGAGAAATGCAATTTCAAATTGTGAAACTTGAACATGGTAAATTCTTGTCATTTTGTGGTGCAAATTTACCAATATCCGAGATAAGTTCAAAAATGAAAGAAAGAGCAGGGCATCTGGAAGCATAAGTAGGGCCAAGGCAACTTGCACCATCATTTAAGCAAAAATTGTAAAAGCAAATCCGGGCCATGAAATTTCCCAAAGTGATTTGCAATATGCAGGGTTGGCAGATCATGGTTTGATTAAATTTGTGGCGAATTCTGGAAGTATTAGCTCATGTTTGTATGAAACACACTACTTTAAAAGTTTACATTCCAAATAAAACATTTCTTTGCAGATATGCATATTCGCTGAGAAACAGTAAGCTTTTAGCTTCGCTTTCACTATTAGCTGCAGTACCTATGGCATGGTGGTGGTGGGGGCTTTGCATGAAGGAGAGGAATGAACATGAAGTAGTGGTGTCAAGTCAGTATCTTTTCATATCCTGTCAGGTTTCCATGTTCCTATCACCAATTTCTATTTGTTGGATATTCTTCTATCACACGAGTTATTATCTAGCAACCATATCTTGTTTTCAATAATTTTTTTCATTGCAATATCACTTTCACATTCACTACTATGTAGTGGTTGTTAATATTTTTTAAGATCAAACAAGTATTGTTGACCATTAGCTCTTTGCTAGCCAGCTAGCTAGGTTAGCAGGATGTGTGCACAAGGTCAAATTCCACCATGTTTTTCAAGTCCTAATTAAAGCTCTTGAAGAAAGAAGCAGCCCATCATCGAAGTGAGTATTAAGTGCTCAAGGTCTTCCATTCCATACACTATTGTGGATCTTCTTATCATGAGAAAATTGATTTTCATTTTTTAGTTTGATAGTACGGTTGGAACTGTTTTATTTTATTTTTAATTTTATAATAATTTTTTTAAACTTTTAAAATAAAGAAGTATAATTTATTAAGACGATCTTTTTCGTTAGCGGAGATCTTCTACCTTTTATAGTAAGGAACTTGCCATTTATTATCGTTCTCACAATACTTGGGTGCGTCATTTGACTAGAGAGATGCACACATTCTTCTCCAAATAGAAGAGGTTAAACTTAGACTCTTTGACTTTTTGTCAAGAGGTCAGATAGAACAACTATCAAACATTTCTAATTGACCTCTTGACAAAAAGTCAAATAGTCAAAGTTAACTACTATTATTTAGAGAGTGCATTATCAAACATTTCTCCATATTACGCAAGAGAATAAGGTTAGAAACATATTAAAATAAATAAAAATAATAAAAATAAATATTTAAATTTTAATATAGTAATTGCTTGAACTTCTAATGAGAATCTATACGTGTCTTTTATTGCTCCATTGGTATTTCAACTATAACAACTTCCACTAAAAACATTTGCTAAATTCAGTTGGCATATGGTAGAGAAGTGCTTCCCTTTTACGGAAACAACTGTAGATGTCCTCTACCCTGAATATATACATGCACTAGGAAGAAAATCTATAGTTGGTCTAAACGCAATCAACTATGGAAAACATGGAGTTTGATTTTCAGGTTTTGACATGAAATTTTCATGCATAGAGCCAGCCAATATCACTTTTCCAGGTCAAAAGCATCCAAAATCGCAATACTTGGCCTTTTTTCTTGTGGCCATTAGACCGATTTTCCCCGTACCTTAATTTTAAATATTCGTAACTTCATTATATTAAACATTAATTTTAAATTTTAAAATTTGTGTAAGAGAAATATCCGAAATGTATTTTTAATAAAAATATTTTTAATATGTACAAATTTGTGCGCTGAATAAATATTAGATAAATGTTATAAAATAAGTGATAATATCGGAGGAATGTCGGACATCATTATTTTTAGAAGCTGATTAGAAAAATTAAATATAAGTAGATGATGGGTAATTTTTTTTTTTATGGTACTTATGACCCTATCCCAAAGCTGGACATAATTCTAACCCTCAAATATGCAGAAACTTTCGTTACTGATGGTGTTGTTGATGGCTGGTGGGCTCTGAAAAAAAGGAGTGAAAATGATGGATAGGTTGCGGCCACTTTTACTCTAATTGATTGGCTTCCTTCATGTTCATTTTAGTCCAAGAAAAAGGTCACTCTGATGCTAATTTGTGGAGTTCCATTCCTATTAACAGAGTCGATTTCTTGCCAAATTCTGTTTTAAGTCACTGTCTTAGGTTCAGAGCAGCCAACCTTAGCTATTTTATCTTATAAATCTTCCCCAAGCCAGAGCTTAATAATCATACATGATGTTTAATTTAGTGTCTAATCCTAGGAACATTCATATTCAACAGGATGTAGTTACAGTTCCTTCTTTTGGGTTTGGAGTTCCTAGCTAAAATGTTTCCTTTCTTTCTTGCTTCCAAAAGATACTTGGATGGCTAATTTAAAGCCAATTATGGTCTAACCAGTAAGAAAATAATCCAACAACATCCAATGTTGTTGGTCATCATGTTTGATTATCTGCAAGATTTTTTTTTTCTGGCACAGGCGCAGGCATCTACAGCAAGGTCATGAAAACCATATAAAGAGAAGACGGTGCAGTGTGCTCGTGTGCACAAGCACACTGACCAATTAATGATCTTATCAAGAAAGAAAAAAGCACAATGAACAATGAACATGCATGCACCAACATATATATATATATATATACACACATAAATTGACAGCTCGTACGTAAGGTGAGATTGAGACCTTTTAACACACATAATTAAATGCATTAAAAGGGACCCAGAAGTTGAGCTGGAGAAGCCAGTGGAAGTACCATAAAACCTATAGGATTTTTGTTGGATACCCAACTCTACTTCCACTTGTAAGCTAGAACTTGGCTGTTCTCTGCCAATCAGGTCTAGTTTTGGTCTGTAATTTCAATCCCATTAAGGGTGCGACGGTTCGTGACCAACAAGGTCTTAAATTCGAGGTTTTCTTTATATAAATATTGATAATTAAAATTGCCTTCCAGAAAATTACTAGCTAACACAATGACTAGTGCTCTTATCATGCACGTTATTGCCTCATTGCTTGGTTTGAGGTTGCTTGTCTCTGTCAAGTTTCACGCTCAAAGAGACCCACAAAAGTCCACTAAGTTGAACATGTGACCAGTCTCCAATGAGGGAGCATTTTGTGTAGAACATTATTTAGAGAGATTCCACTCACGAATTCGCTAGCTACCACATCATCATCAAATGGAAACAACTTTGTGGAAAAAGCCTTTGTTGCATATGCTCCAAAAATTTGGAATGCTTTTCAGGCCATAAAATTTTTTTAAAAAAAGCATATATGTATAGTCTAATTCATGCGCAGTGCTTATTGAAAAAGATTGGAGGTTTGATCCAATGATCGATGCTTTGATCTTCCTTTTCTTTATTAATCACTTGTTCTTGTTGATGGGCTTATTTATATGCTGTGTGCTTTTGCTTCGACTTTTGTTTACAGTTCTACGGTACCTTAGACAACTCCTTTTTTTTTTCCTTACGAAAAAAATAGTATTGCTGATGCTAATGCTCCATGACAAAGACTACACAAGAACTTGGATATGGATACAATGACAATCAATATATATATACATTGTGATGTGTGCTAAGTTAAGTTGTCCACTTTTGATAGATAACTCTTTTACAAGATTACCATATTTTCTTTTTTAACCTAAAGTAGTAGTCAAGTGATAACTTCTTTTTAAAAGTATCGTAAGATGTAAAATTTGAATTTCGTAATCGTCAATTTAAAAAGAGATAGTCATCAATTTAAAAGGAGAGAACTATATTATATTTTATAATTCATCGATGGATAAATCATATGACAACATTATTAATAAAAAAATTCAATTTTAAAATTGTAAAATCTTAATTTGATGTCAAATTAGAGTCGAATAATAATAATTTAGGAAATAGAATAAAATTTTATATTACAAAACAGACACTCAATTTCTAAATTAATGACATGCGTGTGTTTCTGCATGCTTTCAACATGCAATTATCTTGTCCTTATTCTTCTAAACAAGAAAAATTAATAATTAACGATTGCAGTGATGTAAAGATATTGAAATGGTTTTGTGCTGTGTGTGGTCATGAAAGTGTTTACAACAAGTTCAGGAAAAGAGCATCTTTGAAGTAGCAGCAAAGTATTCCTATAGCAAATATATGGTGGGGTCCTGATCTGCCATATAAACGTTGATCTGATTTGCAGGTATATATCGTTTATATATTTATTTATTTATTTCACCACCTTGGGTTTTAATGGAAAGAAAAAAGTATCTTTGTGATTGTTGAATCAAATCTTTGCATGGGGTCAGGATAATGCTGTTTTGAAGATTCATACTGTCTCCTACCCTTTTACCTGAAAGTCTTTGCTTTGATTATGACTTCCATATTGCACTTGCACAGGGTTTGAGCTGTAAGACCCTTTAGTTGCTTACAAGAATTTTATAAATAATCATTATGATAATTTGATAGGAGTTATTTTTATTTAAATAATATTTTGAATTTGAACTGTGGTGTAAATAGTTATATTAAATAATTATTAAAATTTTTTATTATTTTTTTAATATTATATTAAATTAAATTAATTAAAATTAAATAAATTTTTAAATATGAATGATACACCAATAGTTGGAAGAGAAAATTAGAGTTTTCTTTTCTCTTCCTCCTATTCCTTTTTAACTTTATTTTTATATATATAATTTTGTTTGCTTGACCATTTGTCTTGTTCGGTACTGGTTTTTATGGGATTTTATCCCTTTTTTTTCCCTGTTTAGATTTGCTATGAGAATATCGACAAAACTATATATTATAATATTACGTCTGATACTTGTATAGTTATTAATTTAGAAGGGTGTGTATATATTCTTAGTATCCAATTTAATTCTTGCAAATTATAGTCAGAAAATATTCCAAAAGGATTTTGAAAGGACCAAACTTAAAGATATTCTGAATTTTTGTTTGAATTTGCATTTGGAGTAGACTGCCTCTTTGAAATATGAAAAAATTGAAGGCTCAGCTTGGTCACATAGTGAGCTCAACAAGTACAATTCAAACAAGAAATTAATCATAAAACGTTTTTGCAGTAGTCATGCAATCTGATGCATTATAATATATATATATTAGGCAACAATATCCATAATAACATCCCAAAAAAAACATTATCCATAATAAAAGATTTTTAAAAATAATAGAGATTGATTAAATTAAACAAAATACAGAAACTACCAAATTCAGCAACAGAAATATTTAAAAAAATTAATCGATTTTAATTCATAAAATTTATTTTTATGTAATTTTAAAATATTATTACTATTATAATGCAATTTTTTAGCACTTAAATCATATAAACAGACTAATAGTAAACAAAATTACTTTAAATTGTCTAAAAACTATATATTTTTTGTTTTGACCATTAGGAGAGAGGAGTAGAATTGATTTCAGATGGCATCGTGCACCCGTAGCGAGATTGGTCATTAAGCCAAACTACACGTACAAATTAACCACAACTTTAGTTGATATCTCTATTCATTCTCTATATTAAAAAAAAAAAAAAAAACCGTAAGGATGGATTGTCAATTCTAATATTAATCAAGCAGTAAACAAGAAGTTCCAAATTACAAACCCGAGTGCTATGCTCTATAATTAAGGTCCCACTCCTACCCACAACAAAGCAAGAATTTGCCACCAATGGCTTTGTGGGTCAATTTATAAAGACTCTGGATTCAACATATTAAATATAAAATATTTAAAAAATATATTATTTATTCAATTATTAAATACATTATTCTAAATATAAGTAATTTTCCCACAATAAAAATTCTTTCTTTGGAAGGTGAAAAATTAGCTAATTTTTTTAACAGTTGGTTTAGGTTTGTGTTGTGTCTCTACAATCGTAATTAGTCGGACTTATGTACATTTTTTATAGCTTTTTGTGCATATTTTACTTGAATTCCTGTAAATTATTTTTCCCCCATTAAAAGTAATAAAGATTTCATTCAAAAATTTCGCCTAATTAAGTATGTTTAGTATACTATAATATACTTTAAAACCAAGTAGAAAAAGCACCTAAACATTTGGCTTGAATTCACTTCCTATATTAATCACACTCTCGATGGGTAAACAGTCTCGTTAACAACAGCCATTCAACCCATGTAATTTCTTATTGTTCCATCGTTTTGAATTCATGCTTCAGCCAAATAGGGCTTACCTTCGACACCTGATTTTTTCTGATGCATATTAGCTTAGCTGTTTGACTTCCTCGCCGTCACTACAACAATATGTCGATTCAGCGACGGAATTTTCCGTCGCAAAATAGCGACGGATTAGCGACGAAAAAAGCACCTCAGTGACCGATTGTTGTCAAATTTAATCATGTTACAATATTAATTAATGTTTATTTAAAATATATATATATATTATTCTTATAAAATATTATTTTTAAATTATGAAAATTGCATATATTTTTTAAAGTTTAAATAATTATCATTTCATATTATAAAAATTAATTAGCTGTATACAATTTCATATTGATCTTAACTATTTTGATGTGAATATTTGTGTTAGTAAGAATATTGATTCAAAATTATGTAATATTGGTACTATAAGACCCGTGTGCGTGAAATTTTTCTGTACGCCTTGCCAACACCAACACGGACCGTGCAACAGACCCGTGTGCGTGAAATTCGCGCAACACGGTCCGTGTAATGGACCCGTGTGCGTGAATTTCGCGCAGCACGGTCCGTGTTGACTGACACGGTCCGTGAACCTCGAACTGGCCTTAGCTATCTTCACGAAAGTTGTAGATAATTGTCTTATATTTCCATAGCACTTTGAATCAGCTCATTTGGACATCTGTAGCTCAAGATATTGCTCAAATACTGAGAGCTGCTCAACATAAGATGAATGCTGCATATGCTGACTTTGATTCAATATTT
>CATIWM010253144.1:0-23427 GCA_949671775.1 Mallotus repandus
GGTATTAATTACCCTATTAACTTGCATATGGTGGCTCTTAATAACCACTACCCACATTAATAGCCATTACTTGGTATTAATTACCCCATTAACTTGTATATGGTGGCTACATGTAACCCTAATTGTTATTAACACAAAAAAAAGTTAAATATTATTCCTTGGGCCTTCATGGATGCTTTATTGGGTTAAAATTCTTGGGCTTTCCAAATGTCCCTAATTAAACCCAATATGGCTTCTTGAAGCTTCTTGGATTTGGACCTTGTGATTGGGCCTTCTTGTATTATTAATGGATCTTGGATCTCTTTAGGCTTTGAACTTGGGTTCACATCAGCACTTCTGTCCAAATAATTCCCTGGTGTCCCAACAAGTAGACTCAAAACTTCCTCACAACCATTAGAAGAGTAAAATCCAATTTCTCAATAGGTGGATAATTCAACTCTGCTTCCTTCAAAACTCGGCTCACATACATGTTCTTCCTTTCTAACAAGTACATCACTCATAACATGATCATATGCTGCTAGATAGATGAATAAGTCTTCCCCAGGTATTAGCCTGATCAGGACTTATGGGGATTGAAAAAAACTCTTCAACTGATAAAAAACTTATTCACACTAGTATGTCCACTTAAATGCTGGAACTTTTCTTAGCCTTTTAAAAAATGGTAGACATTATTCTACACACTTAGAAATAAACATGTGTAATGCAACAACTATCCCAGTTAGGCATTGAACATCCTTTGGACAAGCTGGGGATGTCATGTCTAGGATAGCTTGCACCTTTTCCTAATTAGGTTCTATGCCCTGTTGACTCACCATGCACTCTAGGAATCTTTCTCCCCTTATGAAAAATGAACTTTTATCTGGATTCAATTTCATGCTGTATCAACTCAACACTCTAAAAATCTCCTTCAAATTTTTAAGATGCTGATCAAAAGTTTTGCTTTTAACTATCATATCATCCATATAGGCCTCCAAGTTCTTGCCTAGTTTGTTCTTGAAAATTTTATTAACTAGACACTAGTAAATAGCTCCTACATTTTTTCACCTGAAAGGCATAGCCTTATAACAATAAATCCCCTTTCTAGTGATAAAAGTTATCTTCTCCTCATTAAAGGTATCCATAGGGATTTGATGATACCAAGATAGGGCATCCAAGGATATTAGGATTTCATACCCCATTGTTGTATGCATTAGCTTTTGTATGTAGAGGAGAGGAAAATAGTCCTTGGGACAAGCTTTATTTAAATTGGTGAAATCCATGCACAATCTCCACTTTCGGTTATCTTCTTTACTAGAACTATGTTGGCCATCCATTCGAGATAATTCACCTCTCTAATGAACCCTGTTTTGATTATCTTATCTACTTCTCGATCGAAAGCCTCTAACTTCTGTGGGGGGGGGGGGGGAGCGTTTCTTTTGCAGCACAGATTTTGTTCCAGGATTAACATTAAGTCTGTGAGTCATGACACCAGGGTGGATTCCTAGCATCTATGTTAGGTCAAAGGCAAAGTCTACGCAATGATTTTATTGGAAATTTGTGACCAGTATTTTCTGTTGAGGCATCAAACTAGCGTTCACTTGAGTTCTCTGTTCAGGATTCTCTAGTTAGATGACTATGGGCTCTAAATCCCCCATGGGCTTTATCCTCTGTTATGCATTAGGCCCCTAAGCTCGATCGACCTTGCAGTTAGTACTTCCTATTTCTTTAGTCATTCCTAGTGAGACATAATGACAATATTTAGCCTCGAACTGTCTTCCCTATATAGTTATTAGTTCATCCTTAGTTGGCATCTTCATACACAAGTACCTTATACACATGATTGCACAAAATTCATACAATATCGGTCTCCCTACTATGGCGTTATAAGTAGTAGATATCTTTGCTATGAAGAATTCAACCATCATTGTTTTCCCTTGAGTTATGTCCCCATTAGGTAACACTTCTCCAACGGTCACAAGTAGTGTAATATATATCTCATTAGGAATGGAAGAATTATGGATCCCTTTTAAGTGCGAAGGCACTATAACCAAGTAATCAAGATTTATCCCCATTATCTATATCACGTGGTAAGCTAGAATATTTATAGAGCTCCCATCATCAACAAGTACCCCTCTCTACTTTAAAGTTATTAATTACTAACTTATAACTGTATCATCGGCATGACTCCTACCCCATCTTCTAGCCCAAATGTAATATGACAAGTGTGCAAGATTTGATCTTCCTTATTATTCCATATGTGTATAGCCCTCTGTTTCTTCTTTCTCTGAGAATCTTGGATAAAATTCTCTCCAACAATCTAGTGTGTCACTCCTCCTGATCTAGTATTTGGGGGAAACATCTACTGCTTACATTTATTATGATCTAAAAAATATATACTATATATTTTATATCAAAATAGTAGTGCATTAAACTGCTATTTGAGCCGGCTTACGAGTTAACACTATATAATAAATTTGAAATGATTTTTATTGAATTGAATATTAATTTGAATTATGAACATTTTATTTTATTTAAAAATCGAGATACACATTAGAAATACAAATTTTCACTTAAAAACTATAAAGTTCAAAATTTGTCATCGGAAAACAAAAACTAATTAAACAAACAAAAATCAACTAAAAAATTAGAAATTTTCATTCATTGTACCCAACTTTTAGCATTAGTCCCATTATGGTATCTCACTTTTAGTAATGATCTCATTATACTGATGTGTCAGTCTTGCAAATGCCATGTCACCACCATGTGGTGCCATGTCAGTGCAATGTGACACGTGTCACCATGTTAGATGTCATGTGGCGTGCCACGTGGTCATCTTTAGCCGGAAATCGGGTTTAGGCACTTTATTAATAATAAAATGAAAGGTTAGGAGTTATGTGTTATATTTTAACAGTTAAATACTTTGATGGTATTTAGTTAAAAAGTTGGGTACCATGAGTGCAAATAATCCAATCTTTAGCGATCAACATGAGCCAAAGCATAGGAGTGTTAAAGAGCAACTTTTTCTTAATTCTTCCCAAGGGCAATACGAGTCAAGACCTGGATTACTTCTTCAATTTTGAACCGAGAGGGACCTTAAACACAAGTGTGTTTTATTTAGCAAGGATTCTTATCTCTCATGCTCTAGAGAGGCACATGGCCACGCGCCATATTATTCGATTTTTGAGACTAATTTTTTTGATTTTTTTCCCACAAACTATCCAAACTTCAATAAAAACCTCCTAATTTTTTTTAATTCTTCTAAATTTGCCTACATCTTAAAAAAAATTAATTAAAAGTCATATTTAGATAAATTCTTGCAAAATCAATAAAAACTTATGAATTTTGAGATTAAAAATTATAATATATTATGCACTTATTAAGTATGATGTATTATGAAATTTGTTAAGTGAGATCCAATTTTTACAATTTTTGTTAAAAAAATATTTCCATGGGAGTAAAAAAATTGGAGATAAGGTCCAATTCCATCCTTTGGTCACTAAACTCACCATCAAGAGAGGTTTATATTTATTTATTTATTAGCAACTATATTTAGAAGTCTATTAAGACTTTCAAAAAAAAAAGTCTATTTAGACTAAAAGAAATATGAGGTGCCTCAATGAGTGTTTGTAGAAACATGGGTACAATTGCAACTCAATTAAAAAAAAAGAAAATGGTTTTGAAGACTTAATTGAAATATTTAATAAGTTATAGGACTCGTGGGGTGAGCATTCCAAAATAAAAAAAGGATAAATTGCTATTTGTGTCTTATATTTTAATCTAATACACTATTTAATTCTTGACATTTAAAAAAAATTTATTCATCTCTAATATTTATAACAGTTAACACTCATTAGTCATCTGTCAAGGATGAAATAGTATATAAATTTACAAATATTAGGAATAAATAAATATTTTTTCAAGTATCAGGGATGAAATTGTGTAATTTACTCATAAAATAAGCATTTGAAGGATGAGAGAGAACCGGAAGTTAAGCATTTCAGTTCCAACCACGTCTATGGACCTTATCATTTCCTGCACTTTCTGTACCTCGTCCTATCGGCAACCGGCAACTCCCCGGCAAATTTTATCTACTAATCGAAGTGCTTCCCCAAAATGCCGGCTGAAAACGAGATCGGAACTGCAAACGCAGGTGGGAGTGAGCGGCCAAACAAGTAATTATTCTCCCTCAAATCCTGTCCATAAGGTTACTGTTCATGACAGGCAGCGAGGAACTTCCTACGAGTTTCTAGTTCCTGAGGTATTATAATCATTCATCTGAATTCAGTGTCTGTTTGGTTTCCTCTGCAGAATGAAATTTATTTTAATGGAGAAATGAAAAGGAAACAAACATCAAATGTTAATGTTTTTGTTTAATTCGTTAATGAAGTTGCTTCAAAGTCGTTTAGCTGAGTTGGGTGTGTTGGTAAATGCAAATGCAGGACCAGTATATATTGCATACTGCTGAATCACAGAACATTTCACTTCCATTTGCTTGCAGGCACGGTATTGTTCTTTAATTCACTCAATTTTCATATATTTCCTGCACTGCACACCAACATATTTCTTTGTTTTCTTTTCCGTTTAAGTTAATTAATTTTGATGATAAATTTTGGCATCCAAGTGACATTTGATTAGAGTTTTCTGTTGAAATTGTGGCTGATGAATAGCTCTGCATTGACAGGTTGTTGTACTAGCTGTGCTGTTCGTGTAAAATCTGGACAAATCAGACAGCCAGAAGCACTAGGGATATCTACCGAACTAAAATCAAAGGCATGAGTTATTATACCTTACATTTTATGGATTTTACAATTGGTCAGGTGCTGCAATGAAGAATCTCCTTTCCCAAAGTTTTACTTTGACGTTGTTGTTCAACTTTGGAAACACATTATTGTGTATTAAAATCATGGATAAGAATTTGAAAAGCGATTCATTTCATATGGCAATAAGTTGACAACCTAAGGTTTGTTTGATGGATTGGAAAATTCTGGGAAGGAATGAATTACTTATAATATAATATATTCTATTGATAACTGAATTTAATGGCATGGCATCTCTAGCTATATGCAATTCATGAGACACTAAATATCATTTAGATTTACCAAATAAGAAGGTACTTCTGAGACTGTTAATATGTTTAGCCTTTTTGCTCAAGAATTGGAGTTTCAAATTGGGTGGATTAGTTCTTCTGATGCCTTAGTTAAACTTAATAACTGTTGTTGGTTAAACCTTACATCTCTCTTTATTATAAAACTTTCGTTCTTTAGAGTAGTTTTTCTTTCTAAAAATAATTTATCTCTAACTTGTTTATCTTTTTTTGTTTTGTGAGAAGAATTATAATCTAATTTTTATCTCATTAGATCGCCAACAATTTTTTTTTTTTTTGGTAAAGCAACTACTTGGATTTATGTGAAAATTTTGTTTGATGTTTAGAATACAATTCTGGGATGATATGATATGTTCACTCTATTATTTGAACCTATGGGAGTCCATGTTTGTTAAATTTGGATGCAGGGGTATGCTCTTCTTTGTGTAGGTTTCCCGTCTTCTGATCTCGAAGTAGAAACTCAAGATGAGGATGAGGTAAATTGCTAGCTTTTAAATTTTTGTCTAAATTTCCATCGCACTCTTGCTATTTATATAGAAACTTACAGTTTAAGAGTAAGTAATGAACATTAGAATGGATCTTGGTGTCTAAATGATCCAGTCAAATATGGAAAGAGAGTAAAAAAATGAAAAAAGGAAAATCTTGCAGTTGCATTAAGCAATGGGTCATGATTTAATTTCTGGTGCGCACAGGTGTATTGGCTTCAGTTTGGAAGATATTTTGCTCGAGGACCAATTGTAAGTTCTGAGTTCTTTAGCTGTGCTATGGGTTTAACATAATTAGGCAAGGGAAGAGAGGTGTTTGTCCAAATTAAATGCGGAAGAGATACTATGAATGGAGATATGCAGATTGGTTGTCAAATTTCCTCTGTCTTACTTTGGAATTGTTAAATGTCATAGGAAAGGGATGATTATGCACTGGAATTGGCCGTGGCTGATGAGTAGCCGCTGTTGCACACTCAATGGAACCAAAAGTGAGGATCTATCTACTCTAGCACGTGGATTGTTTTGAACTTCCTTTTCCTCTTCATTTTGGCTCTTCTTGTGTCTAATGATGACAATGTAATTTGCCTCCTATGTCATTCATATTGCATCCTATGTTATTCATGGTGTATCAGTAGCATCAGTGTCACCGTAATATTTGTAGTATCTTTCTAACATAAATTATATTATTCTAAATATGGAGAAGAATTCTTATAAATTCAAATTCAATTATAATTTGGAATTTAATTCTAAAAATTCATAAATCCTAATATAAACTGATATGTTTAATTTATGAATCAGTTATGTTCATTACATGTGGGCATTTCCCTCTCTCTCTCTCTCTCTCTCTCTCTTTTCTTTTTTCTTTCCAGTAGCCTTCCAATTTTAACTGTCGCTTTCGGATGTTTTCTTTTTGTCTTGTTCAGATAATGTGTAAGTTTGTTCAGTACCTTTGTAACCAGCAGAGGGATTGTACCATGTCTTACCATAACATTTAAAGATGGGAGCAATATCTTTCGAATTGTAGAAGAGTTGTAACAGTCATGCCAAACAGAAGAGAGCGTGAAAATCTGTTTTCCGGTTTTCTTCCTGTCATTTTGTTAGTATTCTTTGGTTTAATTATATTAAAAAATTCATTTCAATTCTTAATAAAAAAATTAATTCATTTGCAAATGAATTCTTGTTAGTGAAATGTGTTCATTTAGAATTGACTAAATTTAAAGCGCTTACGACGGATGGTAAAATAATCTATCATGTGGCCAAGGCATTCGGTTCAATCCGTGAACCTTAGCTCTCCCATTTCAAGCTAAGAAATATAATCATTTAGACTAGTTAAAAAAAAAAAGAATTGACTAAAGTAAATTGAGTAAAAGTTTGCTTAAATTTTATTAATTTTTATAAAAATTAGATAAAAAACTTTTAACCAACATACTACAATTATATAATTTAGATTTTAATGTTCACGAAGTGTTTAGTATTTAATAATAATATTTTATAACTTTTTTTTATCAAAAATAAAATTTAAATTATTAACATGATTGATGAAAATTTCAAAATTACATTTATTGAGGGGTGAAACCCTAAAATAAAAGTATAAAAATTTAATATTTGTAAAAATAAAAGTAGAAAAGGTTAATATAAAATTTAAAATATATTTAGAATTGACTAGAATAAATTTAGTATAATTTTGCTTAAATTTTATCTTCATAAAAATTAGATAAAAATTTGTTAATCAACAAATTACAATTATATTATTTAGATTTAATGCTTACAAGAGTGTTTAACATTTAATAATATTTTTATAACTTTTCTATCAAAAATAAAATATAAATATTTAAATTATAAACATGATTGATGAAATTTTTAAAATTATATTTGTTGAGGGGGCGAATCTCTCTAATATGAAAGTATAAAAATATAAACTTTTATCAAAATAATAGTAATATAAATGTTTTGGAGAATAGCCGTAAAACGTGTTATCTAGTGGACTACATTAGGATTATTGTGCAACAATACGCTAGATGCTAGGCTAAAAAGTTTTATTGATGTAAGATTTTATGATTTATGATATGAAAATTATTATTGAGATTTGTGAAGTGAGAATGGTATGACTGCTGAAGCTCGGTTGACCTGGAGTCTCGGGGCCAGTTATGCCGACAGTGAGACTACTGTAGCTCGATTGACCAAGGGTCTCGAGGCCAGTCAACTGTCAAATTGGATAAGAGAAATATTTTTGTATACAAGATAGCCTGTTGGCTAGTGAGGCATAATATTTGAGGTTGCAAAATTTTAAAGTTATGCTCCAATCCTCCATTTGTTTTATCATTTGCATTGATATAAAAACTGCTTCTGAGCATTTGCTTGAAATGCGAGTATAAATTATATAAATATAAATATAAATATTATATTGATGTTTGGTTGCTTGTATGCTTAGGTTGCATATATATATATATATAATAATAATAATTCACTCAGTGAGGCCTGACCCCTTCAATTATTTTTCAGAATCCTTCTAGTAAGACCTCGTATAGTAGTTCTCTTCGCCGGATTCTTTCTTCTCCGGTTGGTTTATGTAAATTATAGACTATCCTTTCTTGTATTAATTAGACGTTGCAGTAGTAGTATGTATTTATTGTAGCACGTTATAATGATTTTGACATAGGTTATGTACCAGTCTGTTGTAAAATATTTTATTATGATATAATTATGGAGAATTTTACTATGTTATTAGAAGTTTTAATTCTGAGGCATATTTGTGGTTATATTTAGTGTGAATGTTGTGTTTAAGGCTTGCTATAGGTTCCAGATTTATGTGAATTTCCATTCCTTAGCATCGGTAATGACTCCCAGGTTTGGGTCATTATATTTTTGTACTTTTGTACTATATATATATATATATTAATAATAAAAGTTAAAGTAAAAGTTACAAAAAGGGTCAAACGTGGCTACAACCACTTCTTCTTCTTCTCCTTCTTATTTTCTTTCCTTTTCTTTTCTATTTCTTTTATTTTCTTCTTCTCACACAGACCACCAACCACCGCCGCCTTCATCAGCTCCGACCACTGCTAGCATCGCCTGAAGCAGCCCAGCAACATCTCCTTTCTAGTGAACACCCCGTCCTCTCTTTCTTTTTCAATTTTTCTTCTCTTGTCGGTTTGCAAAGGAGGACGTCGGTGACATTTCTGGCCACCTCAACCTTCATTGCCGGTCTCTTTTTGATCCTCTCCTCCTGGGTAACATTAGCCCTCAACCAATTTCGAGTTTCAACTCTGGTAACTATCCCAATTTTGTAGAAATTTGATTTTGGGTATTTTTAGTGAATTTGCAAAATTGAGCTTGAATTTGATTTTATTAGATATAGTTTCTTTGGAATTAGTTGTTTTAGAGATTGTGAGCTATCTAAATATGATTTTTATTTATTTTTTTGAAATTTTTAAATTTTTCCGAGCCTCGAGTACTGTTCATGGCACTGTTCTAGGAAATTTTTATATTTTTATTAAGTCTTATAAATTTTGTAGATTAAACCTTGCGAATGAAGTTTTTTGAAATTTTTTTATAGAATTTTAAATATGAATTTTTATCGGTTATGTATAAATATGTATTTTGGAAAATTATTGCAAATTAATAAATTATTTGATTTTAATTAAAATTATTATTAATTATTCTATTTTAGACTATTTTTTATTATTAAAGGTATAATTTTTTTTTATAGTTATTTCCAATTAATTGTTAATTAACGATAAGTTTGAAAAAATATATGAAAAATAAACTTATTTATTATTTTTAAGTTTAAATGAGCATTTTATTATTTTTATGATATTAATAAGTGATTTTAAATAATTATTTGCAATTTATGCTAAATTAATTGTATAATTATGATTTTAAATAATTATAAGTGATTAAACCTTGCGAAGGAAATTTTGTGAAATTTTTTATAGAATTTTAAATATGAATTTTTATAGGTTATGTATAAATATGTATTTTGGAAAATTATTGCAAATTAATAAATTATTTGATTTTAATTAAAATTATTATTAATTATTCTGTTTTAGAGTATTTTTGATTATTAAAGGTATAAAAAAAATTTATAGTTATTTCCAATTAATTATTAATTAGCGATAATTTTGAAAATATATATAAAAAATAAATTTATTTATTATTTTTAAGTTTAAATGAGCATTTTATTATTTTTATGATATTAATAAGTGATTTTAAATAATTATTTGCAATTCATGCTAAATTAATTGTATAATGGGAATTTTATGCTATTAATGGATTTTATTAATAAATATTATTTTTAAACAAGAAATTTTATTATTTATTTGGAAATAAATTACTTTTATATTTTTATTATATATATAAATTAAATTATGATAGTTAACTGAATTTTTATGATACATTAATAATTTGAGAAAGTTAAATTATTTTTATGTATATTGTTGTGCGTTAATTCTCGGTTGAGCGTGAATTGTAGTTCGGGGGCCCAACCTGAGAAAGTGAGTTATGAATATTTTGAAGTGTGTTTGCGTGCAGGAACGATTCTACTTTTAGTAGAGAGATGTCCGTTTTACAAAGGAGACTTTGCCGAATTTTTGATAGATTTCTCACAAAACATGACGTCGGGTTTGGTTGAATTTTGAGTTAGTAGAGTTGTGTCTTAGATTGAGTTTCCTTAGAAATCTAGAATGTACAAGGTTATAGTTGCACCAAGAGCTAGGCCTTCCGGACTAGACCAGTCAAGTCAGTGCTGAGGAGCGTAGACCTGTGAGTTATTATTATATGTATGCATGGCATATAGAAATCATTGTTATCATCCATATTTTGATGATATGAATTTAATGTTTTAGTTTGCATCAAATTTTATTCATTTATTAATTATTATTATCATATACATATTTAAATACAAACTTTATGTTCATAATTTGGATGCTTTTCATATTTAATATGATTTCATTTATTTATTTTGAATGAAATATTTTGGAGGATAGCAATAGAATGTGCTACCTAGTGCACTGCACTAGGATAGTGTGCGCACCGGTACGTTAGAATGCTAGGTTTGATATTTAATTGATATTATGGAATTTATGATTTCAATTATGGATTATCCAGATTATGGAGGTTTTATTGGCAGGCATGACTGCTGTAGCTCGATGGACCTTTCAGGGTCTCGGGGCCGGTCATGCGAATTGCTGTAGCTCGATGGACCCTTTTGGGTCTCGGGGCTAGTCCACCTACTATTAGATAAGAGAATATTATTGGAACTAAGTGAGCCTAGTGGCCAATGAGGATTCTGTGATTTGAGGATGTGAACTTTTAGGCTTCTACTTCGATCCTCCAGTAAAATAAAATACGAAAAAAAATATTTTCAAGCATTTGTGCGGATTGTATGAATAATTACATAAATAAAAATATACGAATATTATTATTGATGCTTGTGTGTGCGTGCATTAGGTTACATGCATATATATAATAATGATTCACTCAATGAGGTCTGATCTCCCTCAATTATTTTTTCAGGACTTACCTCTTCAGACCTCCTATAGTAGTTCTCTCCGCTGGACTCTTTCTTTCCTAGCTGATTTATGTAAACTTTGAACTTTCATCTCTTTGTACTATTTAATACTGCAATAGTGGTACATTTTTGCTGTAGACTATTGTGTTACGTTAGTCAGTGATGTTGAATTGGTATGAATGTAAAAGATTATACTTCGATATTATCTATGAAAGTTCCTTTGTGGTGTTTTTATTTATGAAAGATATCAATTTTGTTTTAAAAAGTTTTAATTACTTGGTATTTTTATATGTATGTTTGATATTGAGTTGTGGTTTAGGCTTGCTACGAGTTTCAGATTCGTGTGAATTTTCGTTCCCTAGCGCCGGTCATGACCCCTGGGTTTGGGTCGTGACAAAGTTGGTATCAGATCCTAGGTTTAGTATTGTGGACTTAGGTTAGTAGAGTTGAGTTTTCTTTGAAACTACTGCAACAATTAGGATTGACTACGTCTTCGAAAAGTCTTCCTTGTTTTTAAAATTCCGCGTAACCATTAGGATGTTTATTTTTGTCTGAATTGTGTGTTTATTTCTTTTGTTTCAAAATAAGGTGAGTGCAAGTTGCTCCACCAGTTGTTGAGGCCGATGATGGTGAGTCTTATCATGATGAGGCTCAAGACCTTGTGCCGCCAATTAGGCGTAGGGGTAGAGGTAGAGGTAGAGGTAGACCTCGAGGAGCAGTAGGTCACCATAGATAGAGAGAGTTGTAGGATGATGAACCTGCAGGCCAGGAATTTGATGAAGCTGCCTTTGCACCAGAAGTTCAGCAGGGTGCAACAGCTATACCTCAGGTTGTACTGCCTATGCAGCCTTTGCAACCTCTATACCAACAAGGACTTTAGGGCATGTCAAACCCAGAGGCAGCATTATACCTCAGGCTGTACTGCCTATGCGGCCTTTGCAGCCTCTATACCAACAAGGACTTTAGGGCATGTCAAACCCAGAGGCAGCATTAATTTATGCCAGAGTCGGCAGGATATCGTTTGATGGGACTTCAGATTCACTAGATTTTCTCCACGTGATAGAGTCGAGGACTCAGATTATGTACACAGAGTCTCAGAGGATACCGATCATCAAACTGTCAGTTGAAGGGTCAGTACTGGACTAGTTCGTTCAAGTCATTCAGCCCCATATGGCTACGCTTACTTAGGCTCAGTTTAGAGAGCGGTTAATGAGACATTTTTGCCTAGAGCCTATACGGATGAGCTTCAGACTCCGGCTGACGAACATTACCAGAGGCGACATATCTATAGAGGAGTACACTAGAGAGTTCCTCAGACTAGGTCGATATGCAGAGGACTTGATGAGAGATCAGTATTTTGTAGTCACTACATGCATCATTGGATCGGGTTCTGCGTTCGCTAGGATGCCTACTACAAGCCTGACACTTGAGTCTGTGATAGAATTGGCCAAGGAGATAGAGCTCTGATTGATCAGGCAAGGAGTTATGCCTAATTATTATCATATGGGAGGTGTCCATGCAGGAGGATCTCAAAGCATTCAGTATATTACATTTCAGATTGGCTTCATCAGTCAGAAGAGAGGATCTGTTCAATAGGGCCAGAGACCTCCGCATAGGGTCCAGAGGAGTAGTAGACATGGCAATAATAGAGCTCACAGACTTGTCATATTTTGTGCGGAAGCGTCTGGCAGTAGTAGCAGCCAGAGTTTCAGTTATGGCAGCACGGGATCTACAGCTAGTGCTTGCCAAATATGCGGAAGAGTCCATTAGAGACAGTGTTTCATGGCTCTGAGAGCATGTTTTAGATGTGAAAAGACAGGACATTTTGCCAGAGCATGTTCTTATTTAGGTTTTCAGCAATTTCCATAGCATTCCACTGCCAGTGCATCTCTAGCTCCCTATCAGTTGCCGCCAACTCAATATCAGAGTACTTCACAGTTTGTAGCCTAGCAGGGGCGAGGTAGAGGCGGCAGAGGTAGTGCAAAAGACTTTGGTCAGGCTTCCACCAGCCAATAGGGAGGCAGAGGATAGGCTAGAGTCTTCACTCTCACCCAGCAGGATGGTCAGGCATCTAATGTCGCTGTCGCAGGTACACTCCCGGTGTCTTTCATTGATGCTATAGTCTTGCTTGATCCAAGTGCTACTCATTCTTTCATGTCCCCTTTTTTTACATCGAAGTCGGGTTGGCAAGCCACGAGGATGACAGTTCCTTTGTCGATTGCCATGCCTCTAAGTGATTCATTGGACACCGATGTTGTACTTCTTGGGTGTCTGGTATTGGTAGAAGGAAGAAAACTATCAATGAACTTGGTGTTGCTAGATGTGATTTTCCATTTGTAAATGAATTTATTTGACCACGAATGTTACAAAGGGATTTATTAATTTGATTAATTGATATGATCCTAATATATATATAAAAAAGTAGCCTAAGAAATGTAGTGTCAAAATCTGGTGAAACCATTCTCTCTACTTATATATATAAGTATAGGAGTTGAATTTTTTTACATCCTAATTTTAGAATGTAATGATTATCACCTTACAAAAAAGATAAGGGAGATAATTTTCCTTCAATTATTTTCCTCTCTATAAGAAATTTAATATCCAAATAAGACAAAAACTAATTGAAACAAGGATCAATTTTGCTCTGAACTTTGAACGAAAACTAGATTAACCCTTTTGTTATCTTTAGGACCAACTTAATTACTATACTATCTAATAGTGGTTAAATTTGCCCTGAAAAATACATTTGTCCCCTTATTTTTTGATAGGTAAACAGAAGACCCCTATATATTTACAAAAACATTTCTAATGTTTTACTTATGTAACAAATTAATCTATATTAGATTTTAAGAAATTTAAAATTTTCAAATTATATTTATGACTAAAAAATTTGTTTATATCATATAAATTTAACAAATTAATAATATATTATATGAATATTTAAATTTAATAATGTATAAAATACATATTTTAATATAATCATGCATTACAGTTAATCTTTAAATTATAATAACATTCAAATTTATTTATCCTTTTTCAAAAATAAATGTATAATTTAATATGTATATAAATTATTAACTTTTAAAATTTTTCATTTTAAAGTAATAAAAAACATAATAATAAACTAAGATTAAATTGAGATTATACATATACATTTACTTACCAATATTTTTTTAGTAATATTATATATATAATATTACTAAAAAAATATTGGTAAGTAAATGTATATGTGTTGACACTCAGTCTTGACTCATCCGAAACAAGAAACCTCAGTGATGAAAAGCCTAAGATGAGCCCATCAAATTAAGTAATGACCAAAAAAATAATAAATCCAATTTCTTCTTCATATGGACTTTGGCCCAAAACTAATTAAAAAGAGAGAAAGAAAAATATTTTTAAAATTTTTGACTATTAGAAGTGGGAAGTTAGAAAAAATGGGAAAGTTAGGAGAATGGAGAAGAAAAAGGAGGGAAGTGGAGATGGAGTTGGCTAGAATAGGGGAGAGAAAAGAAATAAAAGGGGGAGGCTCTTAAAAAAAATGAGGAAAGAGACACGAAAAAAAAAGGAGAGAGCTACTCTAAAAAAGAAAAAGAAATTTTTTTGAAAGAAATGGGTTTTTGAATTTTTGGTGAAAGAAGAAAATGAAATTGTTAAGCGAATTGAGGGTGCCATTGTTTTAAAGGGAGTCATCTTTTTACAGATAGGATATTGGTGGAGAATTTAAAAATTATTGTTTGGTTTTTATAGTTTTTATTTTATTTTATTTTTGCATGTTTAAAGGGTCGTAATCGTAATCATTTCTCCTCCATCCCTTCTTTGCATGCGCATTTATCTTTATTTATATTGTTATGTTTATCATTATTATGTGTGATACCCTTCAGGTATATTCCTATTCAACTAATAACTTATATTCCTAATTAAAAGTGGCTTGCTGAACAAGGAAGACCAAATCAAAATAAGAAAAGGTGTCCCTAATCTGGAAAAGTCCCTAACTAGGAAGACTTCCAGATCAGGAGGAACCACCTCAAGTGAGGACAAAATCCTACAAGGAAGATGAATCCTATTCCTCTCAGGTTTGAGCATCCCATTCCCTATGAATACTCCTCATCTCTCTTTATATTATTCTATTATATTCTTTTAGCTCTCTATTCTCTCTAAATTTTCTCTCTTCCCTCTCCGACTTAAGCATCAAAGGGTTTGTGGGGGGAAACCCCACATCTCACTTTGCTTCTGTGTTGATCGCTGGACCACAGGACTTGGAGGATCCAGAAATCAAGTTATCAAGTGGCACCGTCTGTGGGAATCTCTCAAGTCAAAACCATCACAAATCTGTCGAGCTATGGCATCTAGCCCACCGCTAGCTACTAACACTCAGATCAATCCACCAGGAACAACCTTAGATGCTCCCATCAATCCTTCAGCTCTTATTCATCCCATTAACCCGTCGGCCCCCATCTTGCCTATTGATCCGTTAGCCCTCATTCATCTTGTGGGACAGTCATCTCAAATTCCTTTTTTCAGAGTTACCTAAGGATGGGCAACCCTAGGCATGAGCTTTCCTTATTATACCCCCTTGCATCATACTAGTCGAACCATTCCTTCTGTACCTTTACCAAGTCTTTCAGGAACCCTCATCACACGCACACCAGATATAAATATGATAGCCCGTACACTCAACCTACCTCCCTTAGATAAAAAGGTGACGATCCAGAACATCTAAGCCCAGATGACCCTCATGCAACAACAACTGAATGCCTTAATTCAAGAGAGTAATCCCGGAGCTGCTAATCTAGAGAATAATGTGATCATACAACCTATGGTGACTCAGAGTACTCCCAGAAGGGACAAAAAAGATCAGAAAGATCCGGAAGGAGAGTCAAGTACAAGTCATCTCACCCTAGATGATTCTCAGATAGCTTACAAGGTAGAGCAAGTAATCCAGAAAGCTTGGATGGGGCCAAGAAAGGAAGATGAATGTATCATGGAGGGAACAACACCCTTCTTAAGCAGGATAATCAGAACCAAAATCCCGTCCAAGTTCAAACTACCTCAATTGGACCAATTTGATGGCATCGGAGATCCGATTATCCACATCTCTTCATTTTGGACTAAGATGATGCTCTAGAATGTGAATGATGGAATATTGTGCTGAGTCTTCCCAAGTATGCTCACCAAAACTGCTCAGAGGTGGTTTTACCAACTTCGTAAAAATTTTGTTTCATCCTTTCAAGAGTTGGTGGAGAAGTTCAGAACTTGATTCATTACCAATGTCCCACCTGCAAAGAATATAAATGATTTATGGATGTGCAAACAGGAAGCCACAGAATCATTGAGAAGCTACTTAGACAGATTCTACAAAATCGCCATGCAGATCGAGAACTTAAGTGATGAAGTGGCTATAGAGGCGATGAAAAATGAGAGACAGTTAGGAAAGTTAAAAGATAAGATCATGACTAAAGAGCCCACCACCTTCTCCAAGGTCATGTCTATGGCAATAAAACTAATAAAACTAGATGAAAACAGAAGGCCGCGGCAGGATGATGACAGAATAACCTTTAAAAGAGATGAAAGGTCCGAACCAAGGAGATTTAGAGCCTAACGCCCTTACTTTAGAGGTTCGGTAGGAAACCTGCCAGGCAAATTCAGGAAAGAAATTAAAAATTACACCCCTCTGAATGCTCCAAAATCATAAATCCTTATGTGGATCAGATCAAATGGGGTAGGAATACCTATACTAAAAAGATTGAGCCCTAATAGAAGAGCAATGCAAGACAGAAGATTCTATTGCCAATATCACCGAGAGTATGACCATGACACCGACAATTGTCAAGAATTACAAAGAGCCATAGAACAGCTAATACAAAATGGTAAACTCAAACAATTCACTGATACATCTCAAAGACATCGAGACTCCGAGGACGAGATTGGAGATAAGTCAGAAGCAAAAAAGGCTTGGAATGAAGTAGCCGGAGTCATTAATATAATAGTTGGAGGAGAAGTACCTAAAGAGAAAATGATGAAAAGAACTTGGAGAGAAGAAAGCCAGTTGCAAAGGCCAACTATCACATTCGGAATAGAAGATGGAGAACATGCCCAACATCCGCATAAAGATGCCTTGGTCGTAAGTGCGTACGTCTAGAATTATCTAGTGAAAAGGCTTATGATAGATGATGGAAGCACTGTCAATACACTATCATGGAGTGTCTACCAAGATATGGGAGGCTCAATCATTGATCTTAAAACCATTAAGAATCCCATCACAAGCTTCTGTGGAGGAACAACTCAACCTATGAGGATAGTGGAACTGATTATAGAATTTGGAGACCGAGAAGCTGGAGATATAAAAGCAGTCAGATCTTTGTTCAACATCATAGACCTTCCATTCACTTATAATGGTATCATCGAAAGACCTATTTTATATAAAATCAATGCAGCCATAAGCATTAGGCGGTTGACCATGAAGATCCCTTTAGAAGACCGAGTCATAACCATACGTGGAGATCAGTCCATGGAAAAATAGTGCTATTAATTAGCTATCAAGCCCCAGTAGGAAGCATTCCCCCTAGCATCTTTATAAACAAAAAAATAAGGTGCCAAACCAGAACCATTTGAGCAAGTTCAGACGCTATAAATAGACGAAGGCAAAACAGTCAGAATTAGAAGTGAGCTTGATGAAAACATCAACGAGAGTATTAGTGAAGTTTTTAGCAAACACTCAAATAGCTTTGCCTTAGAAGTAACTGAGGTTATGGGTGTAGATCCTTGGATTACATCACACAGCCTGAACATCCTACCAGGAATGAAATCTGTAATCCAGAAGAAGAGGAAATTTATGTATGAAAGATAGAAAGTGATTGCCGAAGAAACAAGAAAGTTGCTAGATGCTAGATTTATAAGGGTAGTTACACATATGGAATGGGTAGCCAATGTGGTCTTGGTTAAAAAAGCTAATGGGAAGTACAGGATGTGTGTTGACTACAAGGACCTTAATAAAAGCATGCCCCAAAGATAGCTACCCGTTGCCAATAATTGATTAGCTGGTAGATTCAATTGCTTGCCATAGTTTATATAGCTTTATCGATGCTGCTCAGGGTTACCACCAGATTCCAATGAAGAAGAAAAAAGATTAAGAAAAAACATCAGTCATCACTCATGAAAACCTTTACTGTTACAAGGTCATGCCTTTTGGATGGAAAAATGCTGCAGCTACTTACCAAAGGCTAATGAATTGTGTATTTCAATACAAAATTTGGAGGAGTGTGGAAGTGCATATTGATGACATCATAGTCTAAAGCCATCAAGCAAAGCAACATGCCGAGGATCTTGAGCAAATCCTCAGTATACTGGACCAATACCAGATCAAGCTAAACCAGGACAAGTGTGTATTTGGAGTAAAAGTAAGGAAATTCTTAGGCTTCATGATTTCACACAAGGGAATAGAAATAAACCCGGAGAAGATGGAAGCTATTTGAACATGAAAGCTCTGAAGTCACTAAACGAGCATCATAAGCACAATGGCAGAATTATGGCTCTTAGAAGATTCATCTTATGCTCAGCGAATAAATGCTTACCCATATTCCAAACCTTAAAGAATTCTAAAAAATTTGAATGGAATGATGAATGTCAGGCGACATTTGAAGAAATTAAGAACTTGTTAACTTCACCTCCGTTACTCAGCAGACCAGTCCCGGACGAGACTTTATATTTGTATCTTTCTATTAGTAATGAGTCTATAGCCTCGGTATTAGTATGAGAAGAGGGAAACTAATAAAGCCAGTCTACTATGTCAATAAGATCCTCAGAGGCTCAGAGATCTGATATCCCAAATTAGACAAGCTCACCATAATAGCTATTTACATGTCCAAGAAGCTCATATGGTACTTTCAAGCCCAGTCAACAGTAGTCAGAACTAACTTCCCTTTGAGGAAAATTCTATAGAGGCCAAAAACTTCAGGACGTCTAGTCCAATGGTTAGTTCAGTTAGGAGAATTTAACATCAACTATGTGCCTCGCCAGTAGATTAAGGGTCAGGCATTAGCAGATTTTATATAATAGATGATAGTGGAAGAAGAAGTCTCTCTTTCATATCCAAAATGGAGACTCTACATAGATGGAGCATCTGGAGCGCAAGGGTCTGGAGCAGGAATTGTTCTGATTAGGTCGAGCAAAGTAAAAATTAAATATACAGTTCAAATCAAGTATAACACCACCAACAATACAACTAAGTATGAAGCACTACTCACAGACCTTAGGTTGGCAATACAAATTCGAGCTGAGCATCTCAAATTATATTTTGACTCCCAACTAGTGGTTAATCAGGTGAAAGGCACATACCAGGTTAAAGAGCCGAGCATGATCAAATATATGGAGAAGGTGAAATAACTTCTAAAGAAACTGGAACAGGAAGGGGGACAATGGGAAATACAACAAATTCCTAGAAGTGAGAACACAAAAGCAAATTTATTGGCCAAATCAGCGTCAAAAGGCAACCAAGCATTCAAAGAGCTCAAATTAACTAAGGAACTCACCAAGCCAAGCATTGAAGAAAAAAAAGTAATGAATACTCAGGAAGTGGTTGAATGGATGAAGCTAATTATAAAATACCTAGAGAAAGGAATTTTACCTGAAGATAAGCTTAAAGCTCAGAAATTGAAGAACAAAGTTACACACTACTCCATGTACAATGGAGAACTTTATAGAAGGTCATTGTCACACCCTTGGTTAAAGTGTGTGTCTCCAGATGAGGGGGATTACATACTTAGGGAAATTCATGAAGGAATATGTGGAGCTCATGAGGCTCAAAATTTGTTAGTCTGAAAGGCATTGTTACAAGGCTACTACTAGCCTAGCATGTCTAAAGATGCATATAAGCTTGTTCAGAAATGTCCTAAGTGTTAGCAGTTTGCTCGTTTAACTCACAAGCCTTCCACCACTCAACATCCAATTGGAAGTCCATGGCCTATTGTTGTTTGGGGAATGGATATCCTAGGTCCATTCCTAGTCTCCACATCTTAGAAGAATTCCTGATAGTAGCCATTGATCACTTTACCAAGTGGATAGAGGTAGAAGTTGTCCCAACCATCACAGAAGCTTGGATCCATCATTTCTTTTGGAAAAAAGTGATTTGTAGATTTGGCATACCTCATACTTTGATCATAGATAATGGGAAGCAGTTTTATAATGAAAAGTTCAAGGCATTCTTTTCATGATTGGGAATCAAGCTCAAATTCACCTTTGTAGCTCACCCTCAAATGAATGGACAAACAGAAGTTACTAATAGAATCATCATGCAAGGTCTAAAGAAAAGGCTAGATGAAAAGAAAGGAAATTGGGTGGAGGAACTCAACAGTGTCATCTGGGCATATAGAACAACACCCAAAAGCTCAACAAGAGAGTCACCTTTTAGGTTGACATACGGAATGGATGCAGTAATACCTATAGAGATTGGCTCATCAAGTTACTGAGTCTCAAGAGAGTTTGAGCTAGACATTAATTATCTTAATACTTGGATATGCTTGGACTTGCCTTAGGAAAAAAAGGGAGCAATCATCTATAATCTCAGAAGCTCAGAAACAGAGAGTAGCTGGATATCATAACAAACATGTTTGACTAGGACAATTCAAGGTTAGAGATCTCGTGCTGAGAAGAGTAGATATAGGCAAAGGTTGTTCCGGAACTGGCAAGCTCGGACCTAACTAGGAAGGTCCTTATCAAGTCATAAAAAAAGCTACAAAGGGAGCGTATAAGATAAAGGATATGCAAAGGAAAGAACTGCCTCGATATTGGAACTTGGATAGCCTTAAAAAATACTATCAGTATAGAAATTGTACTTAGACAAAAGATGAACTCCAATAAAATAAAAATACCATTTGATTCATTTTCAATTGTTTCTATAAAAGAGGAAAATACTTTAAGTAGTTACATTAGCCTCAAACTCAGGAGGCACTGAGCTAGTATTATAGGAGACATTTACATCTTCCAAAGTTGGATTCTCAGGCACCACAGTGGTACTAGCAACAGGGCTAGCTTCAGCTGATGATTTCTCTCAGGGATGGTTAGGACCCACCAGTTGCTCAGAAGCAGACCCCTCAATAGTAGTTGTCTTTTTTATGACCCCTCAATAGTAGTTGTCTTTTTTATGACCCTTAAACCTTTTCGGTGCTTTTGGGCAGCTTTACTGGCAGTTTCATCTGGAATAAGCAATTTCGCTAAGTTGTTTGGTGTTATCTTAATGAACTCAGAGAAGTCCAAATCAGGACACTAAGCAAGCAGAATTCTTTTACACTCAGACCTGTACGCCTTGAGGAACCCTAACACCATATCTTGATAAGACTTTAGGTCATCCTTTCTACCTTCTTTTTCTTTGGCTAGCTTTTCCTTCAGGTCAGCAAGTTTAGAATCTCGCTTCTCCATCCTCTCAGTAAGCTGAGCCTGGGCATGTTCGAGCTCTTGGATCTTCTTTTGATAGGACTCAACCTCAGACTTGGCCTCTTTGAGCTGCGCTTCAGTGAGTTCCACCGTGCATTTTGCTGCCCCCAATTTCTTCTCATAGTCCCCAGCAATGGTGCTAACCTTAACTTCCTTAAAGTTATACTCACTTTGGAGGATAAAATGCTCATCTTTGGCTAGCTGCAAGCCTTGGGACATCTACAAAAAAAAAGGGAAAAGATTAGCATTCAGAATATTGATGATGAGCTTCAAAAAGGCAAGTTCTGACTATTTACCTCTAATACGTGTGTAATCAGAGAATTGAAGAGCTCACCTCTTCCAATGTCTTTCCACCTCTGCACGTCCTCTAGCAAATGCAAGGACTTGACATATTAGTCTCTGACCTGGGGATTAAGGACACTCGGAGGACTCATTTTTTCTAGAAAGTCTCGAACGCTTGACCAAAACATTTTTTGCCAACTCCTCTTCATCCTTGGCTATCCCTTTGCCCTGAGAGCACTTCTTTGAAGACTCGGTAGCCCTCTTTCAAGAGTGCTCAATTGGAGGATCTCTTATAACCTTGATATATTGCTCAACCTGAGTCTCATAAGGCTCCTCCTGCTCCAAAGTGAGGTTAGTAATCTTTGGTTCCTGCCTTTGATCTTGAATTTTCTATGATCATCATCTGAAAGTAGATCCCACCTGCAAATGTATAATAGTCAGCCATCTACAAATAAAGAAAAAAAGAAGAGTCAGAATATACCTTCAAGAAGATCAGCACTTACCATCATTATCTCTATTCCCATTATATAGTCTTCGAAGGTATCGTTGAGAACAATTCTCGACAGATCTTCCCTCAAATACACTCTAAGTATGAAGCCTTTTTATCAAGTCTGAATCTTCATCAAGCAACTTTCTCAGGCATTTCACATCATGACATGCGTCAACCCACAAATGCCGAATATTGAAGAATTCCGTTGGATGTTCTATAATGAAATATTTATGTCTCCAAGACTTTGGTATGTTTGGAAATCTCACAAACAGACTCAGATGGGGAACATCCGATAAAGAAAATGTAAGCTCCCCCTTTTTCTTATTCAGACTATATATAAATTGGAACATGTCAAAGTCCGGATCTCTACCTTCCCTATGCATAAGCTCTATATACCCGGTTAAAATCCTATAACTATTGGGATAAAGTTGCCCAGTGTTAGGTTTCGTGATACTAAACGCAGTGGAAAATTAAAATTTAATCATAAACCCAAACTTGGATCCATGTAATTCGTTTAACTGATTTAATTAGGGTTTTAAAAATCTTACCACAATCGTAAGTAGAGGCTAGATTGCTGGAAGGGAGAGAGGACGTTCACACCAGTGACACCTTACCTCAAGCTTTTTTGCTTTCTTTGATAAGATTGAGATGTCTCTAAAAGGATGCATCCTCTGCTAGTATCCACACGAACAACACTTGATTCAAAATGAATCTATGTGTGCTAGCACCTTCTTGATTTTCTCACAAAAATAAGAAAAAAGAAACTCTATGTTTCATTTTTTTAAAAGGGAGAGAAAACAAATTTTAGGTGGCTGGAGTGATAAACGTATATGAAACCCTAGAGAACATGATATATTTATAGACTTCTTAATTAGGGTTTCACTTACCAAAATGCCCTTTTGGTATATGCCACTTTTAATTCTTATTTTATTTTAAATACTAAATAAAAAATATATTTCCTATTTATTTAAGATAACCATTACCTTAAATAAATAAGTATATATATATATATATATATATATATATATATATATATATATTTCCACAGAGTTTAACTGGGTTTGGTAAACCCATATTCGTTTTGGGCATGTTCAAAGTGTGTGACCTTGTAGGTTCACATAACGTTGGCAGTGGACCTAAATACCAATTT
>CATIWM010253194.1:0-14654 GCA_949671775.1 Mallotus repandus
AAAATCAAATTACACAATTTTCTCTAAAATTCATATTTTTCACATATAACTTCCAAAAATTATAATAAATTATCTATAACTAATTTTACAAAATTCCCTTTACAAACATTACTCCAAATAATATATAGTATTTATTAAAAATATCAAAATTTTTAGGCTCGGAATAGTAACCCGAACAAAAAATTCCAAACATTAAAAATAAATCCAAAAAATATAAAAAAAGTATTGCATAGCATTCAATCTCTACATTAACTTCTCTACCCAACATTAAGCCTAAATCTCACTTAATTAACCAAAAACTAACAAAAATTCAAAAATGAATTTAGCTCGTTTCAAGTCGATCCAGAAGAAGATCGAAGAAACCGAAGGTAGATTCGAGAAGCTTGGAAGATAAGGACTCTAATGACACCAGAATCTCGACTGACATCGAAATCTTCGTCGGCGACCAAAACTAACTCCAGCCAAAACAAGAAAAAAAAATAGGAAGAAAGGAAGAGGACGCTCCTGGGTGGCTGGCTAAAGGACGACGAACTGGTGGCGGTGGTGGCGGTGAGGAGAAGTGGCAGTACTGGTGGTTGGGTGGCTGCTGGTTCGGACAAGAAGAAGTAAAAGAAGAAGAAATGGGGAAGATTGAAGAAGTGGCAGTAAAAGTGCAAAAATATAAAAATTTTAACATAAATTAAAATTAAAATAACATTAAAATAATATTTATTAAAATTACAAAAAGTACCCATATATTTATATTATATTAAAAATATCTATGACAAATAATAACACCCACTCACACTTAAATATTCAAACATATATACTCTAAAACTTTAAATTAAAATTTTTTATTAACAAAATATTTTTAACATCAATTTAATAAAAATAATTAAACTTAATAATCCCCATTTAATATTAATAAAATAAAATTCACATTTAAATTTCCAATTAATTTCATAAATAAATATCAAAATTCGAGTGTTTACAAATCATTACCCATATGCTTTTCAAATACCATCAATCTATGCTCGGAGTTGCCTCATCTGTGATTAGGAAAATAAGATAAATCTAAAAAACAATCACTGAAGCATTAAAAAAAAAAAGCTAATTACGCAAATAAACGATGGAGGTGTTTGCTTGTCACGAACCAAATCCGGGAGTTATAACCAGCGCTAGGGAACGAGAATTCACACGAATCCGGAACCCGTAACAAGCCTTAAGCATAACTTACACACCAAATATAACCATAAATATGCCACAGAATTAAAACTTTTAATAACATAAAGAAATTCTCTAATATCAAATCATAATAAAATATTTTTACAAACAATTCAAGTACACTACCTCAGACAATATTATTAAAATGTACTACAACTAGTACAAAATTCTACTGCAGCATCTAACAAATACAAGAAAATGATAGTTTAAAATTTATATAAAGCAGCCAGAAAAGAAAGAGTCCGGCAATGAGAACTACTATGAGAGGTCTGAGGAGAAGGATCGGTTCGAGTGCGCTCCTCTCTTATGGTTCGGCGGGTCCGATCTTGAAGGCCTAGCTCTCGGTGCAGCGGAGTTACCCGATCGAATCAAGTTGAGGGAAACGAAGCCCAGGACGTAAGGAAGAGATTGAGCCCTTCCACTTCGCCTGAGGATGCCAGAAAAGTCGCCGACAAGCAAGGGAAGATCCGGCCAAAAGAGAAAATGAAAAAAAAGGAAGAAGAGAGGTGGTCGCCAGAGTTGTGTGGCTACTGGTGGCTTTGGCGGTGATTGGTGGTGACCAACACAGTAGGGGTGGTGGCTAGTGGTTGATCGGGGAGAAGAGGAAGCAATAAAAGAAGAGGAAGGAAAAGAAGAAGAAGAAAAAGAAAAGGAAATTATTTTTTTTAAATAAATATTCTTTTCCACCAAATCTCCACTTTTAATCTCTACCACAAATTATTTTAATAATAATTACATAATATTTTAAAACTAATACTATTAACAAAATTAATAAAATTTATTAACTTACACAAATAATAATCTCATAAAATAATCAAATAATAATTAACACTTTAAACCCATAATTTAATTTAATACTAACTAATTAAAATAATAATAAAACTCAATAATTCCCTTTTTTTTAATAAATAAAAATACGGGTCAAAATAGTCTTCCCCCTTTTCAAAAATTCGTCCTCGAATTTTATATAAAAAACTGAAAATAAGAATTTATCGAGGAAAGAGGTAAGATAAGTCACCCGCATCTCAGCCTCAGTCTTTAACGTGTGCTCCTCCATGTTGTTGTTTCTCTACAATACTTTGACTATCGAAATCTGCTTAGAACACAACTGTCGAACTTGATAATCAACAATTGCAATTGGCTCTTCCTCGTATGTTATATCTTCATTCACCTCCACACTCTTAGGCTGTAAAATATGCGAAGGATCCGAAATATTCTTTCTAAACATTGAAATGTGAAATACTGAATGCACTTGAGACAAATTCGGAGGCAAAGACAACCGATAGGCAACCATGTCAACTCTCTCCAGAATCTCAAAAGGTCCAATGTATCTCGGTGCTATCTTTCCCTTCTTGCCAAAATCTCACAACACCCTTCATTGGTGACACCTTAAAAAATACATAGTCTCCAACTTGAAATTCCACATCCTTACGCTTCGGGTCTGCATAACTCTTATGTCTGCTAGCTGCTATCTCCAATCTCGTTCTAATCAGTGTAACCTTTTCAAACGCATCCTTAATAATTTTTTTTCCAGTCAATTCTCTTTCTCCAACTTTATTCCAACACAAAGGGAACTTATACTTCCTTCCATACAAAGCTTCATGTGGTGCCATCTCAATACTGCTATGGTAGCTGTTGTTATAAGCAAATTCTACCAATGGCAAATGATTATCCCGATTGCCTCCAAGATCCATTACACACATTCCCAACATGTCTTCAAGTGTCTGGATCGTTCTCTCAAACTGACCATCCATCTGAGGATGAAAAGCAATACTAAAATCAAGCCCGGTACCCATTGCTTCTTGCAACTTCTGCCAAAATCGAGAGGTAAATATCGAACCTCTATCAAAAATAATAGAAACAGGTACCCCATGAAGACACACAATATACTTGATGTACAATCTAGCCAATTTAGCCACAAGATAAGTAGCTTTAACTGGTAGAAAGTGAGCTGATTTAGTTAACTTATCCACTATCACCCAAATGGAGTCGTATCCATTCTTTGAACAAGGCAACCCTATCACAAAATTTATGGTAACTCTCTCCCATTTCCACTTAGGAATTGGAAGATTCTGAAGCTTCCCAAAAGGCTTATGATGTTCAACTTTCACTTACTGACAAGTCAAATACTTAGAAACAAATTTAGCTACGTCTTTCTTCATTCCATCCCACTAATAAAGATCCCTTATGTTGTGGTACATCTTAGTAAAACCAGGATATACATTGTAGGCTGCATAATGGGCTTCTTCCAATATCTCTTCTCTCAAGTTGTCTACATTAGGAACATACATCCTTCCACTGATCCAGAGAACACCTTCATCATCAAGGTTAAAATCAGTGAATTTCCCTTCATGAATCTTCTCCACAAGCTCTACCGGAACAGGATCCATAAACTCCATAAGCTTTAAGCTGAGATCCTATCCCTTAATACTGATCTAACTCTGAACTGAGTTGACAATCCTCCTGATCTGGTTATCTTCATCATCAATCCTTAGTCCACTAACTTGTGCATCTCTTGGATCAAAGGTCTCCTTTCCATACTAATGTGAGCAAGACTACCCGAGGACTTCCTACTCAAGGCATCTGCTGCTACATTAGCCTTGCCTGGATCGTACAAGATATCATAGTCATAATCCTTCAAAAGTTTCAACCATTTTTTTGTCTTAAGTTCATATCTCTCTGCTGGAAGATATACTTCAAACTCTTGTGATCAGTGAAAATCTCATAAGTCACCCCGTACAAATAATACCTCTAAATCTTAAGAGCAAAGATAACAGCGGCCATCTTTAGGTCATGAGTAGGATAATTCTATTCATGCTTCTTCAATTGTCTAGAAGCATAAGTTACTACCCTACCATTCTGCATCAACACACAACCTAGGCCAATTCTGAAAGCATCACAATACACTGTGAACTTATCTACTCCATTGGGCAAAGTCAACATTAGTGTTGTAGTCAACTCCTCCTTCAGTAGATGAAAACTATTCTCATAAGCTTCTGACCACACTAACTTCACATTCTTATAGGTTAGGCAAGTCATAGGGGCTGCAATCCTTGAAAAATCCTGGACAACGTCCTATAATAACCTGCCAAACCCAAGAAACTCTGAATCTTTGTGACTGTTGTTGGTCTTGGCCACTCAAATATTGCTTTAATCTTCTATGGATCAATCTGAATGCCATCCTTAGACACTACATGTCCAAGAAATGCCATACTTTCTAGCCAAAAATCACACTTTGAGAACTTAGCATAAAGTTGTTGTTCCCTTAATGTCTGCAACACTGTTCTCAAGTGATACACATGCTCTTTGAATACACCAGTATATCATCGATGAATACTATCACAAACTGATCCAAGAATGGTCTGAACACCCTATTCATCAGATTCATAAAAGTTGTTGGTGCATAGGTTAATCTGAAGGACATTACCATAAACTCATAATGGCCATATCTAGTATAGAATGTCATTGTAGGAATGTCAGCTTCTCTGATCCATAACTGATGATAGCCCAACCTCAAGTCAATCTTAGAGAAGAACTATGCTCCTTGAAGCTGATTAAACAAGTTATCTATCCTCGGAAGAGGATATTTGTTCTTAACAGTCACCTTGTTCAATTCTCTATAGTCGATGCACAGTCTAAGTGTACCATCCTTCTTCTTCATAAACAGGACTGGTGCACCCCAAAGAGAAGTACTAGGCCTAATGAAACCCTTATCTAGTAACTCTTACAATTGCTCCTTCAACTCTTTTAACCCTGCAAGAGAAATCCTATAAGGTGGCATCGAGATATGAGTTGTACTTGGAACCACATCAATACAGAATTCAATCTCCCTGTGAGGTGGTAAACCTAGCAACTCATCACGAAAGACATCTGGAAACTCACATGCTACTGGAACATCTGAGATGGATGTCTTCTCCACTACAGTATTCCTGACTAATGCCAAATATTCCTGACATCCTTTTCTCAGCATCTTCCTAGCTGTGATGGCGGAGATAAGATTCTATGGTGCGGAACTCTTGTCACCTATAAACTTAAATTCTTCATCATTCAAAATTTTGAAAATCACCTATTTGCTAACAATCTACCGTGGCATAATGCTGAGACAACCAATCCATTCCCAGGATGACATCAAAATCCATCACCTCCAATAACACCAAGTCTACTGGCAATTCTCTGCCTTCCACCAACACAGGACACCCAAGAAGAACAACACTAGTGTCCAGCGAATCACTTAGAGTGGCAACTGATAAAGGAATTACCATCCTCGCAGCTTGCCAACCTAATTTCAAAGTAAAAATAGGGGATATATAGAAATGGGTAGCAAAAGTGTACCTACTACATCTGCATTGGATGCCTGAGCATCCTACCATGTGAGAGTGAAAACTCTAGCCTGCCCTCTACTTCCCTGATGGCTGGTAGAAGCTTGCCCAAATCCTCTAGCACTGCCTCTACCTCCTCTACCTCACCCCTGCTGGGCTATGAAATGAGAGGTACTCTGGTACTAGAATGGCGGTGACTGAAACTGAACTAGAGCTACATCAGCTGTAGAATACTGTGGGAACTGCTGCTGAAACCTTGAATAAAGGCATGATCTAAAAAAATGCCCAGTCTGTCAACATCTGTAGCACGCTCTTGGAGCCATATAGCATGGTCCCTTATGGACTCTGCCGCATGTCTGACAAGCACTGGCTGCAGATCCTATGCTACCATATCTCAAACTCTATCTACTACAGCTACTGGTAGCACCAGAACCAAATTTGAGTGGTCTCCGAGCTCCACTGCCCCTATGTCTACCTCTCCTACGAACCCAATGCGGAGGTTTATACCCCTATTGAAAAGGTCCTCCTGACTGACTACTAGTGCCCAATTATAATGTTGTATGCTGGGCACTCATAGATCCTCCTACGCTGGCATAAAATACTGCTACTTCCACGTATAACATAGTCTTAGCTCCCTGCTGATATAGAGGTTGTATAGGTGGTACGGCCTGGGGTATAGCTGTTGCACCCTGTTGAACTCCTGATGCTTAGGCAGCTTCCTCAAATTCCTATCCTGCAGGTTCATCATCCTGTAACTCTCTCTGTCTATGGTGACCTGCTACTCCTCTAGGTCTATCTCTACCCCTACCCCTACGCCTAACTGGCGACTCAAGGGGTTGAGCTTCATCTTGGTAGGACTCCTCATCCTCGGCCTCATTGACTAGTGGAGCGACACGCGCTCACCACATTCTGGAAAGAACAAAAATAATATATATAATTCAGACAACAACATATATCCTAACAGTTACGCGGAATTCTAAAAGCAAGAAAGACTTTTCAAGGATATAGTCAAACCTAATTGTTGTAGTAGTCTCAAAGAAAACTCAACTCTACTAACCTAGGTCCACAATACTAAACCTAGGCTCTAATACCAACTTTGTCACGACCCAAACCCGGGAGTCATGACCAATGCTAAGGAATGGGAATTCACACAAATCCGGAACCCATAGCAAGCCTTAAACATAACTTACACACCAAATATAACCACAAAAATGCCACAGAATTGAAACTTTTAATAATATAAAGAAATTCTCCAATATCAAATCAAAATAAAATATTTTTACAAACTATTCAAGTACATATCCTCAGATAATATTATTAAAACGTACTACAACCATTACAAAATTCTACTGCAGCATCTAACAAATATAAGGAAAGGATAGTTTACAATTTACATAAAGCAGCCGGAGAAGAAAGAGTTTGGCGAAGAGAACTACTATGAGAGGTCTAATGAGAAGGATCAGTTCGAGTGCGCTCCTCTATTCTAGTTTGGTTGGCCCGATCCTGAAGGCCTAGCTCTCGGTGCAGCAGAGTTACCCGGCCGAATCAAGTTGAGGGAAACAAAGCCCCAGACGTAAGGAAGATATTGAGCCCTTACACGTCGCCTGAGGACGCCGGAAAAGTCGCCGGTGAGCGAGGGGAGATCCGACCAAAAGAGAAAATGAAAAAAAAAGGAAGAAGGGAGGTGGTCACCAGAATTGGGTGGCTGCTGGCATCCTGTTGGTGGCTTTGGCGGCGACTAGTAGTGACCGGCATAGCAGGATTGGTGGCTGGTGGTTGATCGGGGAGAAGAGGAAGAAAGAAAAGAGGAGGAAGGAAAAGAAAAAGAAAAAAAAATATTTTTTTAAAATAAATATTCTCTTCCACCAAATCTCCACTTTTAATCTCTACCACAAATTATTTTAATAATCATTCACATAATATTTTAAAACTAATACTATTAACAAAATTAATAAAATTTATTAACTTAGACAAATAATAATATCATAAAATAATCAAATAATAATTAATATTTTAAACCCACAATTTAATTTAATACTAATTAATTAAAATAATAATAAAACTCAATAATTTTTCTTTTTTTTAATAAATAAAAATACGGGTCATAACATTACTCCAGCAATGAAAGAAAAAAAAAACAATTCAGATAGGAGTTGGTTGAAGTTTTTCTTTTATTCTTATTTTGATATTAGAAAAATTAAAATTAAAATTTGATTAGAAAAAAATAACTAAACAATCCATTGAAATTTCCCAATAACAAACATCCAAGAATCCATTACCCAAAATTTCATAATTCAAATTCGTGAAAGAAATAGCAATAACTAAAATAAATTTCAAATACCTGAAAAATTGAGATCGTAGACCCAAGCCATGCTCCATGCTATTTTTTTTTATTCAACAACAAAAAAAAGAAAAGGGAAAAAAATAAATGATTTGTTGTAGGAAGAGAACTGAACAATTGAAAATGAAAAATTAAATGAGAGCTTTGATTGGGTACCAAAATTTGAGCATGAAAGTAGGAGAGTGAATTATAAAAGAAAATATTGCCCTTGAAAGAGGATGAGTAGAATCTGGAAACTGGAAAGTGTAAAACAGAGAACTAACAAATAAAGGGGAAATAAAAATATAAGATATGGGTAAACATTCCTTCAAAAAAAAAAAGGAAAGTTAGCAGGAAAAAAGAAGTCTTAAATTTTGTTGTCTGCTCCTTCAAAAATAAAATTTTTGTTGCCCGCGATTTTTTATTCTATTGCGACTGGGGTACATTATATCAGCGGCCACGTATTATGTAGACACAGGTTTACATGCAGAGTAGTGTATAAATTACAGGAATATTTTTAGTGTTATTTAGCAAGTCAATATACAATGTCCCGTGACTTTGAGCTCTATTTAGGAAATCATTGCAATGTTATTAATCATTTCTCGTTATTGCTATTATTATTTCAACATTTCTTGGCATTTAATTTAGATTCATTCATATATATTTGTTATTTTCTCCGGTTAATGCGCGGAGTCGTTATTTTCATAGGCCTACCGAAAAACAGCTTCTGTTTTAGATGATTTGTAATTGTATGAACTAACAAGTCATGGAAGCATATCCACATATAATTTCTCAATTGAAAATGAAAAAAAAAAGATAATAGAAAAAACATTAAATAATAAATATAGAAATCTAAACAATTTTTAAAAATTAAAAATTTAATAAAATAACAAAATAATATTTAATTTTGAGATCGATTGGTTTGCATCAAATCTACAATTTCCTTAACCTTGTTTCAAATTTCATTTTGTAGTTCATGGAACTTCTCATCTCCTCAATTGCATTCAAAACAATATTTTCAGTGGTTCCTTACATTTGAGGTTCGTAATTGACTATCTTCATTGATAATTACTTGTCATTTTTTTTGACACCTTATTATCATCCCAACTATAGATATCATTATGCAACACAAATTCCATTCTTCCAAGAGTTGCTTCAGTAAAATAGTCATCATTTGTTAGATTTTTTCTGACTTCACCCGAGAAATCTAAATCTACTTGAAAGTGCTCAAATATCTCAGTGAGTAACATTTCATGAGGAAGACATGATTTCTTTTTCCCTTTCTCTTTTGTAGATTTGGTAGTGACCATACGCCTCAAAATTAAATGAGATAAATTGAGTTTTGATTTTTCTGATATCAAGTGGGATAGAATAAACATGTCATGTTTGGTAACTTGGTCAAAATGTCCACCTCGTGGCCATATATTATAAGCGATCATAAAGTGTAAAACTCTATTTCAGGTTCAGCCTACAAGTTACTGATGTTCTTTGACCTATGTTTGGGTTATGTTTAAATTTTTGCAAATTCTTGATCACCAATGTTGACTTCTTCGTCTGCAGTGTGTTACGATGGATTACAAGAGATCAAAGGCCGTGATAAAGGAATTTATCCGGCTATACAAGGAAGGTCTCATCTATAGGTATGCTTGATATGGCATATTATTACTTTCTTTAATGCTGAGTAAATATATTAATTTCTGTCTTCTTCCTAGCCTTCTGTTCTTAGGATTCATGTTGTGTGAATGACTCATCATATACCCAAATCAAGTGTATGTTTATAGATAAATGCTAAAATTATTTAATAATTTGGTGGCTTCTCATCAAATAGTTAGTTATAGAGTTTAGGTTTTTTTCAAATAAATTTATATGATATTTGCCCCTTGAATTGATATATTTTGTACTCATAACAAATAACTGTGAAGGCGATTATTTTAAATGAGCAATGAAAGATTTGTTCAAGCAATTTGTAAGTTGGGACCGCATATGGATATGCTATTTCATTTTGCATTTGTTTTCTAGAATCTGATTATTTAGTACAGAAAACAAGTTGATTTGTTCTGTTATACCAGATTGCAGATGTGTGGTCATGTGGGGTGATCTTATATGTGATGATGGTTGGGGCATATCCCTTTAAGGATCCTGATGAGCCAAAGGACTTCAGGAAGACAATACAGGTATATCTCCAGCTCCTGACAATATTTAAATTTTAATGCCTTCTTATTTAATATTTTTTGTATTGCAAAACAACATTCTTGTTGGCTAGCTTTGGAGAGAATTCTTTGTGTCTAGTATTCCATTCCAAATGTATCTCCTGAAGGTCGTGACCTCATTTTCCGAATTTTTTTTCGACCCGGCAACCATGAGTAATATCTTTTATTATGCATCTAGTTATGTTATATGTCTAAACACATTTGATATGTGTTTTTTACTGCTAATTAACAATTGCATAAACTTCTTCTGTGTATATTTGCATGGTCATGGGTAAAAAGAAGTGTACTTGTGTGAAGTTAAATGGAATCATTTATGAACACAATTCTAAATGCTCAATGCATAATAGTTTTATTTTAAATGCAATTTAGTGAGGGTGTCAATCAGAATTTATATAGACAGATACATGTTGATCAATTTGATTTAAGTATTGCTTATTGAATTTAGTTCTACTGAACTACTATTCACTATAATATATTGATATAATCAGACTGATTGTTGACGCAAAAACTAGAATGCTAATTATGGTATAAAATGTATAGCACATTTTGATTCATGTTTGCAGCTTGATGAACCTCCCTGAGGATTTCAAAGAAATACAACAACTGCAACCAGCTTTTATGGATTGTTTTGCAAGATTTTATCGACTTTTCTTAAAAAAAATTATTCATTTAAAGGAAATCTAACTTCGACCTGCCATATTCTTAATAATATTCTTTGTCCTCATTGTGCAATCAACAAAAGAAATGGTCTTAACATTGGCGTAGGGTCACGAACTGCAATTCTTTTCAAAAGTGACTTTATTGGAGGAACACCCAGGGCTTATTAGTTCAATTTTTAGGAGCAGCCATTTAGCAATAAGTCTCCTGGTTATATTTTGAACCCACTTTTGTTGAGTTATAATTTGACAACGGCCTTTAATGGCCTTGCAGAAGCATAACAATTTTGCATTTGTGATTTGAATACTCATAAGTAGAAATGTAAATAGCTTTGAATTGGTTTTGACTTTTAAACCTTGACATGCTCTTAATTAGAATATCTTCCTATCGTTTCAGGATGAAGATGTGTGCACTTTCTTTGAGCCAGAGTTACCTTATGATGGCATAGGTATTGCAAGAATCAAACAAACTGATAGATTAAAGTCACCTGGAGAAAGGTGATCTTCTTTTAAGCTTCCAGCAAGTAGAACAAGGTCAAAATCATCTCAAGGTAAAACACCACGATCTTCAGCAAATCCTGACAAAAAAATAACAATCACAGCTGTGGAAGTGGGCGGAGGCAGTCATCAGAAAAGATTTCATGGAATGTGCTTGATCTCAAGGGAGATAATTATTTCTCCTGTGCTGTGGGACGAACTCAAACAAGTTCCCGCTATCGACTAGAGTCATCATATGAAATTTTCTGGTTCCTATAGAAACTAGCCATTGCATCTTCAAACATATAATGAAGAAGCACCAAAATATTGTCTTTATGTTGTCTTGTACTCTCAGCTCTCACACTTGGTGGTAAAGTTCAAAGGACCAGTTTCTGTATTTTAAAGGGAAGAGAAAGAGCATTTTATGTCTGATGTTGTAGCAATGTTAACTATTTTAGAACATGCTTGTCTTAAGAGGAACCTTGGTTTAACTATCGAGAAACATCAAATCAAAAGATTAGATTTGAGAATGAAAGAGAACAAGATCAAACCACAATATTGTTGAAAAGACTAACAATTAATTGTTCGAGTGCCAACTACTTGGTTGTTCTGGTAAAATGAGAATTTCATAAATGGGATCATTTATGAACACAATTCTAAATGATCAATGCATAATATACATTAATAAACCCTTGTTTCTAAGAAATCATTGTTTGATCATCAGCAAAACATTTTCATGTCTACTAGAAGTGGCATTTTTAGACACAAAATATTCAACGAGTGACAACAGATAGAAATAGTTGTATCCCAATATTTCAAAGAAACAAGAACTTATATACAAGTTTGGAACAATAAAGACTTATTATAGGCATGAAAATGGTACTATGCAACTTACATAAACTTGGTTCCCATAGAAGCATGGAGCTTCTCCAAAGTATTGGTTTCAATTCATTCTAGTAAAGGAAAAGTACCAATAGAAGCTAAGCTTTTGATGTCAAAGCAATACAAAGATATGCAAAAATATTTACCAGTACTACCCTTAACATAACAATAGTAACTTATCAAGAGAACCAAGTTAATTCTTGAAAGACATAAGGAGTATCTTTGAGCCAAAATGTGTAGATGCCTGAATTATCTAACTATTCATATACTATGAGACAATAGCAAGGGAAACTAGAATATAAAATCATTGAATTATTGGGTTAGACACAACATACTCATTCTTTATAAAATTACTAAGGTCAACCATACTAAATGAGACATCAACCATAATTAAAATTATAAAATCAATATTCTATAAACACAGTAAATGACATATCTACCACAATTAATAATATTTCAAGTATTCAAAATCATAAAAACATTCCAATAAAAGGTTAACCACAGAAAATGGTTCAACACAAGTACTGAAACTCCTTGCAAATAAAAAAAAAATTGACAATAAAAAAAATGAATTTCATATGATAATTCATGACTTTCTTCATCAACTGAATTGCCAACAACACACTTACTATTTTAAAATAGCTCACATGTTGGTTTTGTGTGTCCATATTCCTTACAGTAGCCACATCTTCGCCTCATATATAGCTTGACCATAGTTACATCCTTGACGTCCCTTTGTTTTGACTAAATGTGGATCCTTAACAAACATTGCTCCATTTGCATCAGGATGTGATAAAGGTTCAATTGATTGGCCATCTTGCTTTTTGAACTTTTTCTCCATTGAAGATGTTAATTTTGACAATTATGTTTTTATCTCGAAATACATGTCACTAGATTTATTTGCTAAAAAACACAAGCGTTTGTATTCATTTTGTAAAGCAGCATAGCTACAAAAATCATTAGTACATTAATGGAAAATAAAATAAAAAATATTACTACAAAGAACAGGTTTCAACAAAACAATAAAAAAATTAATAAAATTATATTCATATTATATAAGCATATAATATTTTTTATATTAATAACAAACTTGTGGATGTCTTCCATGTTAGCTGAAGCACTTGCAACATTACTCGATCTCTCTTTAGCTTGTTTTGTCCATCTTTTCAATATCAAGCTTGCAGGAATTTCTTTCAATTTCTCTACTGTCATCACACAAAAAAATATGGTGACACAGTAACCCAAAACTCTTAAACATACGATAAGAACATCAAAAAGTTTCTTCTGCTAAATCAAAAATCACACTCCATTTTGATTCTGATTTTTCACTTCTGAAAACAGTGTAAATGCGTCTACATGTTTGATCTTGCTTATCGTTCACAAAAAAATACATTTCTTTGGCAATCTTGCTTCTCACAGTTTTGAACATATTCCTTGTGTAAATAGTAGCAGTGTGGGCCTCAAGCGTCTTTAGATGGGTCATTAAAATTGGTCTTAAATCAGAATCTGTAAGATCTAAACTCAACTCAGTTTTTCGTATAGATCTAAGTGCTCGATCATATTGCCTCACAAACTAAAAAAGTTTTAGCTTCCCTTGCTAAAAATGATCCATATAAGAATGCATTCCCTCACATCGTTGAGTGGTAGTTTGCCTAGCAAAAAAATAACCTTGCAAATAAGCCTCAGCCCTTATATCTATATTCATTCTCGATATCTACTTATTCTCCTGAAGTTTGTACTTTTTAACAGTATCCTTCCATAAATTCTTAAAACTCTAGACGATGATATTATCAACCAAGCAAAGATGGAACACATTCTAAAAACCTGGATCTCGAATGTTTGAGTTTAGATTTGTCTCAATATGCCAGGAGCATAGATGGTGTATAGTTCTAGGAAATACGTTCTCTATTGCTTCACGCATAGCTAGATCACCATCAATAATTACTATTTTTGGCCTTTTTCCCTCCATTGCATGCAAAAAACATTTAAGACCCATTCATAATTATTAGATGTCTCATCAGCTACCAAAGCACACCTAAATACTGTCGTTGAGTAATGGTGGTTGATACCAACAAAGATAATAAAAGGCATCTTGTAAGTGTTAGTTTTGTATGTTGAATCAAACACCAAAACATCCCCAAAACATGAATAATCCATTTGAGAAGTTGAATCTGCGCAAAATATATTACCAAGACAGTTTTCTTCATCAACAGTATATCTAGAATATAATCTATAATCCATGTCACCTAGTGCAGATAAGTACCCAAAAGCAACTTCAATATCCAAATCTAAGATTTTAGACCGTCTATCTGCATCGACAAAATTATACAAATCCTTCTTTATAAATCCCACATACTCAAATTCTCCAGCACTATTGACCATGTAATCCATGATTTGACTTGTTCTTATACCAGCAGCATGCATTGATCTTACCTACATCACCACTAATTAATTAGGTGTTCATTTAATTATATAAATTTCTTTATAGAATTATTTAATTTATTATTATAACTTAATAAAAATGATAATTAATTTCTATTATTTTAATGTGCTCTAAATCTTTGCTCGTCATTTTAAAAATTTAAAT
>CATIWM010253281.1:0-31692 GCA_949671775.1 Mallotus repandus
AAAAGAGGCTGATACACAAGTAAATTCAAACAAAGGGAAGGAAACAATAAAGGTAAGTGAATAATTTAATGTTTTATGTAAATATAACACTTAAAAATAAATAATTATAAATTTATTTGTTAAGTTGATTGGATAAGATAAATATTTATGTTCTAATTGGTAGATGTTGAATTTTTATTATTGTGATATTTGATTGATGTGTTGATGATTGTTTGTTGTTGAGATGAGATTGTAATGTGAATGAATTTTGCTAAAATTTAAGTGCCCTGTTCAATATAGAATAGCCGACTTACTTGATCTATATCTGGAGTTTTATAACTCAAAATTGGATACCGTTTGTTCCTATGAAAACTTTGAGATATTATCTACAAATTTGATAGAAATATAGGAAGCTTAATTTTTCTGTTTTGATTGCCAAATTGGGAAATATTTTTTATTGCTTAATTTTGTTGACAGCTTGACCATGGTGAAATATTTTTTATGTTTCTCTTTATATATATATCCATTTGATTTGAAATTTGTTGGAAATTAATCTAGACTCATAATACTATTGATCTGGAAAATATGACTTTGATAGTCATAATATGGAATTTTTGGTGTATTTTGAATTTGCACTGTCAACTCTGCCATGTTGGAATATTTTTGGTATATTATTGTTTTTGTTATATATATTACGGGGAAGATATTAATTTGCTTTATGGAGTGATATGCGGTGCATTTAGTTGATGATGAGTTGAATAAAGTGTTGTGACAATGCGGTGAATTTTCAATGTGTATGTAAATATAAGAAATACGGTTGAATGGATATGAGGACGCAGTGCTACTTGTGAATGATGCCAGGTTGTGTGCGATATGGAATCCCCTTTATATGCCGTAAAACGGCATAAAAAAAAAGAATACAAAAAATATATATTTATAGCAGGGCTGTGGGCGTATGGGGATTCATGATTTATAAAAAAAAAATTGAATTATATACAATTCACAAGTACATTGCTGTCTAGAAGAAAATACTATGCTATAATAATTATATGCATGCTAAAAGTTTATTGTTAATTATTAAATGGACTGGTGATTGATAATATCATATGCTAATGTGTTATGTTTTCATAGGATATTATATTGTTCATTTACTGAGTTGCAGACTCACCCCTCTGCATTATTTTTCAGGATTAAAAGAAATTAATCAGTAAAGAAGAAATATTTGCATCAGATACACTAGCATTGTGTCAGGTGGGTTAGCAGGAGGCCTTCCTCAGTTTTTCTTGAACGTCGCATGCTTAGTGAATTTTCATATCTTGTATTAAGGCTAGCGCATTGTATATATATACTATAAAGAAAGATGTGAACTGCTTGAAGCTGTGTGTTTGTTAGTGTGATATGTGTTACATATGTGGAATTGTGAGTTACAAATTTGATATTAATAAATATGTTATGTGTTAGTCACATGCATACAATATATGTTTGACATCTTTAACAGGTGTCACAAATACACTTTCAAAAGATGCGAAAAGTGATAGGGCTCGACTTTGACAAGAACTTGGTGAGGTCCAAGGACTGAGTACAACTCAAATTTTACATGCTATGAGAGCCATGACAGCCGATGATGTGGCTATGTTCTCAAGCTTGGAAAATCAAGAAGAAAAATATGTAAGAAAAATTGTTATTGCATATTTAGACATTTCTTGTTTTTTTAAGTAGAATAAAATATTATAATATTTATGTTACTTTTTAAAATGCTTATGAATATATTATTTAAATAATTATATAAATGTTGAAAATTTTAAATGATTATTTATTTATTTGTATTATTTTATATTTAATAATAAATTTAATATACAATAGTTTTTTTCTTAAAGAATACCGCATAACAATTTATCAATTATCCCCAAACAAGGTTAACAACTTAATAATTACACCTGTAACTATTACACTCTATTTCTTTAATTCCGATTCAAATGCTACATTAGGATTTCAGCCCATCAACATGAAATTGATGATAGTGTTTGTTTGTAATAGGGAAAATGGTAGAATTACTTTTAGTTGGACTTCAGCTAGATTTACCACCCGAGCTGAGAGTTCTATTGGTAAGCTCCCATCTCCACATTTTCTTAATGGATCCCATCCAACATTTTCACTTGGCATGAATTTTAGCACATTTTTATTTGTAAATACCTCTTTTCAGATTTAATTTAAAATATAATGTTAAAATTTAGTTGACATGATAAAAATCATAAAAAAATAATATTAAAATTCCATTTTTTTTTGTTTTTTTGCCAATCACAATATCTAGGGGACGATGGTGGTAGGGGACTCATTATCTAAACTCTCACAATGTCTCAAAGAATTTTGGGTATTCGGGCAAAGTAACGCATGCAAAATTCCATTCAATTAGTAATTGTAGAATTAGTTGAATTAAGTCTTCAATTAATTTTAAGTTTAACCCCTTATTTGGTTTAATTCCTCCAACAAATTTATTTTATTTACAAATAGAATTAATTTTCAAATGAATTTTAAATTCATTTAAACCAAACATGCTTTATGTTTACACCGATCCAAAAAATGGCCCAAAACTTTTGTCCAATACCATTGACTGAAACCCACCTGCCATTTGAAAACTGTGTTATGGAAATAGGGTCGTTGAAAGTCTATTTTTTGCTAATCCCCATTACTGCCTTAATTCCGACTAATAAGTGCAATTTAGCTTATAGCAGATTAGGAAAGGCTTGGTTTTGATTTATTTCCTTTAGTTGTATTAGGAATGTCTTTAATTGATTTAGTTTTTTTTTTTTGTCAGGCTCCAGGGCTTATAAAAACCAAAACCTTAGCATTTGTAAACTCTATACACATTTTTACACAACTCAATACAATTTTATCTGTTCATTTTCTCAAAAATCTGGTGTTTATTTTTATCTTGATCCTAATGATCAAAGCTCCCCGGTGAGGCCAACCACCTGCTTAATTCATTTCTAGTAAGTTATAAAGGACTTGAACCTATTTTGTTGTCCCTATCACCACATTGAGCTGGTGATCAAACCCATTTTTCTTCTACTTCTCTTTTGTGATATTGTAAAAGGCTCACACGAACCCATTAAAACAATCAAAAAGTGATTGGGCCAATTCCTTCATTTTTGAGACTGAACACTTTATTAATAAGAATTAATTTAGTTTCAAACAATTCTACAAAATAAAAAAATTAGAATTCAAAATGAATTTATAAAATTTTTCATTTAAATCAAACATATTTACTTAGATTTGTAAATAAATTATACAAATTTTTATAAAATTCATTTGAACCAAACAAACCCTAAAAGTGATTTCATATCTTTAATTTCTTAATTTTAAATTTTATCTATATTTAATCTGAAATTTGATGTTCAAAATATTGAATTTTAAAATTTTAAAATAATATATCATTAGTTGTTGTTATTTGAAATTCATAATAATTGGTCCCCAAATTTAAGATGGTGATTTGTTTTCAACTAATTGATCGCATAATACAATTTTGGTATCCAAAGACAATTTTGAATTATTTGAAAATTATTGTTCTCACATTGGTAAATTGTTGGATTCCAACGTCTCAGCTTTTTCTAAAGCTACCATGAAGACGTTAATGTACAAATCAATGTTGGGATTGTCATTAAATAGCAAATCAACTACCGAGCCTATAAACTGATTAGCTTCTAGTCTCATATCCTTGTTCAATTTTATCAAATTTCTACTAATGTTTTTTTTTTAATTCGGAGTCCATATAGTTAAAGATCTAAATATCAATCTATAATATGAAGTATTTTTTTTTTAAATTAATAACAGTAGAAATTAAACTCAATTCCTCAAAATAGCTTTAAATATAAATTATTATTTAACTACTTCCTTCCTAACCATTTATACTAATGTTTAATGCAAATTGTTACCAACATATGTACTGATTGCTTATATTCAAAAATAAAAAATAAAATACTAATTGCTTTGCCACAAGTCATCACTCTCATCTTAGAGGTGCTATCCATGGCTGGTTTCTTAGTTGCTTCACATGTCTGGCATGATTCCCAATTTCAAATCTTTGATTCGTCACATATTGAGGGGAAAAAATGATTTTGCTGGAATCATCCATGAAATTTTATCATGATAAGTTTAAATATGACCAATTTTTTTAAAAAAATACATTAAATTTATTTTATTTTATATTAAATTTATTTAACTAGTAAGAATTCAATCTCTAATTACTGAAATATCTATTAGAAAATTGACTATGAAATTGAAACTTCATCTATAATTTTTTATAATAAATAAAAGAAACTAAATTTAAACTTATAATATATTAAAATACATAAAATCGATGAGACAAATTTTAAATACATATAATAAAGAAATGGGTGGGAAGGCTTCCTCCTTAAGAAGCCCCGCGACGGTTCGATCTCCGTAAACGCCCCCTCCCCTTTGATTAAAAAAAAAAAAAAAAAGCATATAATGAAATAAAGCCGACAAGCATCATCCATGAAATATGCAAGCGATTTGAAAATAAAAAAGAAAAATTATTTAAAAAAAATTAAGGAAATATTCAATTCAAATAATTTGTGCTTTACCTTTTAAGCCACGACTCCCGCGCCTTCTCATGTTGATGTATAAATTAATGGTGATGGTGGGGTCCTTCTTCACGCGTTTGTTGTGCCCGGACGGTCGGACCCATGGGCCTAATTGCAAATATTCTATTTTTCATATTTCAAAAAGCTCTTTCTCTATCTCTAAGGAGAAAAAGAAAACATGTGCTAAATAAAAAAGATTTTTTTTTAAATAACTCATAAATAAATTTCAGTCTCAAATTATAGAGTCATTTTTTAGTACAAATATATATATTAATACAAATAAAATTATAACCATTAAATTAATATTTTTAATAATAGCCATTGATATATATTATTGGTATTGATATATAAGGATAATCAATAGTTGTAATTAAATAAAAAGTAATGTAACGGTTTTAATTTCATTTGTATAGATAAAAACATTTGTAGTGTAGTAAGAGCCAAAAATATAAGACCAATTTAATGATAAATAAACATGAGACCATTTTGATGAAAAAATAATTATTATGGTTAAATATGTTATTTTTAATTATTTTTTATTTATAATAGTAAAAAAGTTTTAGCATATATTATAATTTAGTCCATAAAATATTCTGAAATTAGCATAGTAATGCTTTTCTTTTGTTATAAAAAAAAATCAATTTTAGTTGGAGTTAGTTCGATAAATGAAATTATATTAAATTGAAATGAAAAATATATCATAAAAAGTTATTTGAAAAAAATAATCTTTAACGAAATTTGAAATGTCTTAATTTTTATATAAATTATATTAAAAATCTCAACTTATTGTTAGTAGGGATGTAAATAAATTGAGGCAAGTTGACCTTTAACTAGTTTGAGTTTGGTTCGTTTATAAATGAGTTGAATTTAAGTTAAACTTGTTATGTTATTAGTTATTTATGAGTTGTTCGTGAGTTTAAATGAGCTCAATGACTCCAAAGCAATGCTAAAAAATATAAAATGCAAATTAAAATTTTCAATTAAAAAAATATACACTATTAACTTAAAAATAATAATATACTTAATATAAATTATGATTTTAGTTTAATAATATATTTTTTAAATGTTTTTTACTTCTATTGTGGACAAAAATTAATATATTATATATTCAATATCAAAATATTAATATATAACTTACAAGCTAGCTCGTGGTTTCTTATTTGAATTTGTTCACAAGCTGAATTTTATGTAACTTGAACTCGATTCATCTATTAAACAAATTTTAATATATGCGACCAAACAAATTTTTATCAATCTAGCCTTCTAGTAACTCATAGGCAGCTCAAGTTATTTACAAGACTAATTGCGAAAATATGCAGTTATAAAAAAATTCATTAATTAAACTTTTTCCTATTTTAATAATGAATTCATTCAAACACAAAATCATATTTAGCAACTCATTCAAATGAGCTTTTATTAAGCATAATTTAATTTAATTGTAACATAAAATGTAATAAATTATTAATCTAAACCTGATTCTTATGCATTTCAATCTTAACGGTCAACAAATTATGTTATCACTTGTAAACTAATATTAATTTGCAAAACGAATATTTTTATAAGTGATAAATCCTCTACAACAACTTTGACTAAACATCATTAACAACCTCAAATGATATTTAGCAAACATGAACTAATTACTAGTAATTTATCATTGGCATGCAACTAAAATTATGTTATTAGTAGCAAATTAATTAATGAATGTATCTAGGTAGTTGGATATTCGAAATAATAATAGAGACTAAAATAATTATTTTTTTGGAGGGTGAAGATGTAACTAAATCTTAATTTTTGTAGTTTAAAGGAGATGTGCATGCAAATATGATGGCACGTTAGTGATCATGAAGTCACTTTCACCGGCAAAGCTCCAATTGCATATGTCAAGGTGGTGGGATTAAAATAATAATTAATAATTAGGGATTTAATCATTGCTTAGTCCGGGGTTTGCGCTCCACGCTCTTTGTGCGAGTGGAGAATAAACTACAAAATTATAAAAAGACAATTAGGACGAAACTGGCGGGAGTTGGAATTTTCAGAAGTTCGGGCCCTTGGGGATTTGTTTATATTCCAATTTCAATTTTACCTATTTTGTGAATAAAATATAAAATTACTTTATTTTTATCTAAAATCAAAATTCAAAGAGTAGTTATTACAAACTAATAGAAAAAAAATTGAAAAGCAAAACATTCAGTTTTTAAATAAGTGATTTATTCTAGAACATTTTATATTTAAATAATAAAAATTAATAATTTATTTTAATTATTTACTTCATTTTTTTATAAAATGTGTTTTTTTTTATTTTACAATTTTTTAACTGAAAAATGAATATAATGATTGAACTTTTAAACTATTGGTAAGTTTTTTTTTAATATCAGCAGTATAACTTAAAAGTAGCGTAAAAAAAGTTATTGTGATTTTAAAAAAATATATTTTTTTAGAATTTGTTGGGAATTAATTGATGAGTTAAATCCTATAGTTCTCAATTGTTGAATTTTTTAATAAAGACGGTGATATCTAATAAAAGAGGTATACGCAGACTTTAACTATGACATTTGCAAGACAATAAATGTATGCAACTTCATAATGAATCGCATATTATTTTCTATTTAATTATCCAAAGTCATTATACCATCAAATTACTGAAGGAAACACAACTGCACCTTTATTGATCCATAATTAATTTGGATGTAATTATTGCCATCCAGACATTTCCTCTAATTTATTCATTTTTTTATATAAAAAAAAAAGTAAAGTTGTGATAGAGTTTGGTTTGTTTATCTTGAAATTTGACCTTTAGGGTTCTAATAAAGCTAAACGAATTGCATATGTATGACACACGTTCAGAAAAGAATTGCATCTGTATGACACGTTATAGGTAACAAATTGACTACTAAAATGATGTATACTCTATTATCTATGGTCCCCTTCACCCAAAAAAATGAAAAAAAAAAAAATCTTCATCATTTGTTAGATCACGATCGTACATTTTTAAGTAATTGCAATGAAGTTTGCGTTTCTACATTTATTTATGTTATCGTTTTTTATAATAAATAATAATTTATAAGAAAAAAATATTGTTCTATTACAAACTCATATTACGGTATAAATATATTTATAAATACTACTCCAAATATTTAATGATATTTAAAAATAATTAATAATTATAATTAAATAAAAAAATTTAACAGTTTTAATTTTATTTGTATATATATATATGTATATAAATATTTGTACTATTAAAGGACTCTCTAATACATAATTCATAAAATTTAACTTAATAAATTTTCAACATATGTAAGAAATTATAAATGATTACTTATATATGATATTTTCACGCTGTAATTTTGTTTTTCTCAAAATTATGAAATAAAAATACAAAACTATGTAATCCATAAGCATAAAAATCTAAATCTACTCGTATAAAATTATCAATATGATCCACCAACATAAACAAAATTAACAAGTGTGCATATATCTCGCAGTCTCTTACGCAACAGAGAAAAAGTCTAGCTGAGGTTTATGCCAAGAAATGGGTTTTTGTTTTGGAAGATTAGTATCGGTTGAAAATTAACCATTCTTGGTATTTTTTTGACAGCTTCAAGTGCACAAAAGACTAAGTCACTCTCACCTAACCCCTTTTTTCTTTCTTTATTTCTTTCCATATCCACATCCAATTCAGTGGGAATTAAGAAAAAACAATACTGGGTGATGTACATTGACTTGATCTAAAGCTATTGTGTTTTTGTTCACACTAACACAGAGGTTAGAAAATATTGTGCTAACTGCAACCTTAAATTAGGTTCAATGTCACACTCTATGATATGTTTCCAATTCACCTAAATTTAACATCAATCAGTTTTCACTAGATGATCTTTGTCTTTGCTCATTAACTCCTCCAAACAATTCTTGCTTTGTCTATGAATATTGTTTGCAATTTATCTAATTTTATCTATATTCTAGAAAGCAAAAAAAAAAAAAAAAAAAAAAACAGAAACAGTGAAGTGAAAATGCTGGTAGATGAATAGATATTAACATTTTTTGGGTTTGATATTACTTTTCGACAAAGCATTTTAAATTAGTATATGAAACTACTTTTTTTTTAATAGGGAGACTGTATGATCTAAATTTAGATAAATTGTACAATAGAGGCAGTATTCCTCTTTAAATCGAAAAAAACAGAAATCAAATCATACATCTCATAATACCATTAGAGAGAAATTATTATTTGACTACTTTGACGTAAATTAACCTACTTTATTACAATGTTGTGAAAAAAAAAATTCAAATGATCATATTTATAATATATCAAACTTAATATATATATTATAAATATAATTATTTAGTACAATACACTTCAAAAAGATAAAAATATTTTTAAAAAAATTAAAATATTCCCATTAAAATTTTGAATGCATGATAAAAAAAGATACAAATGAAAGGCGAAGTTTGTCTAAAATGTAGCATTTCCAAATGAGTACAAGTTTTGGTATAAAAATATACACTCCATACCGAGCTACATGAGTTGCCTTTGGCATTAAGGAAGCAGCAAAAGTTTACATCACCACCCCTAATTTAAAAAAAACCATACACCCCACAATAAAGGAAAATATACCTTTTCCTTTTATTTGTTTTTTCAGATTTTTTTAGTAATTGTAAAATCTATTTTTTTATTAATAAAATCATGCAGTGCATTTTTTCAATCATACGAAAATTAATTTTACAAATTAACAGACAGTACAATTTAAATCATAATTTTTATTTCACTAAAATTTTATTTTTAAAAAATTAAATTCATAATTTTTTATAACTAGGCTATTCAAATGTCGAATTTTGAAACAAGTAGGAGAAAATAAATTGAAGCCTGCAGACCAGACCAGGTAAAGACTCACGTCGGTCTTCTCCGACAATCTCGAGATGCCACGTGGACAACCTCGCCGTCGTGTATCCCACGCTGACGTGGCCGAGGAAAATAAACGCTGTGCAGATTTTTTTTTTCTAAATATTTTAAAAAATTTCGGTCAAAAAAGAAAATAAAATAAATAAATAAATATCAAAAGACATAGAATAACAAGAGAGAAAGAGAAAAGATATAGAGCGAGAAACAAGGCGCGGAGAGGCCGTCCAAAAACATCAGTAGAGAGAGAGAAAAAAAAAAAGACCAAAAAAGAAAAGAAGAAGGAAGGGGCTTGTATTGTCGTCGTCATCGTCGCCGTTGTCACCGTTTCTTTTCCTTGTGGAGCCTCAGTCAGCTTCTTCTGGTCACCATTTTCAAAATTTTCTAAAATTACACGCAGAAGCAGAAAAGAAAAATCTCATTTTTTTTTTATTGTTCAAGAAGCTACAGAAGTAAAGCTGCAAATTACATCAGATCATCACAAGAAATCGAAATCGTAGATCTCGATTTTAATTCGATCCGACATTGTTTGTTTAATTTGCAGCTGAATCGCGTTTTATTTATTTATTTATATGTAATGTGCGTTTGGTTTTGGAGGGAGAGAAAGGAACTTTGAACAGGCGGCGACCTTCTAGATTATAAATAGAAATCTAGAAGGGTCGGATCTGGTGCATTGGCGAGCAGAAACCAGAAGAAGAGGACGGAATTTTGAAACCGTGTGATGAGATAATACAGATAGGAGGTGACTAGAAGAAGAAGCAGGATGAAATGGGTATCATTGCTTAAGGATATAAAAGAGAAGGTCGGTTTAGCTCAATCTCCACAAGCTACTTCATCAGCAACTTCTGCTGCTTCTTCTTCTTCTTCTCCATTTGCTTCTTCTTATTTTCCTAATCGTGATAGCAATGCTTCTCTTCATGACTTCACCTCTTCTCCTGCCAGGTACTTTATTTTATATTTTTTTAATTCATGATTTGATATCTGGACTGTGTTTAGTTCTTTTCTTTTAATTTTTTTGGGAAAATTTGAACATAATCTGCGTTGACTGGACTTGATATTGATCAGTAATTGTAGTTGGTCATGAGCTATTTTAATCACTACTGCTACTAATTTTGCACTGGCTTAGAGTGTTAGATTCTTAGAGCTTCCCTCTATTCATCCTCAAAGGAAAAAGAAGAATAATCGAATTTCTGTCTAGTGTTACATATGTTGGTTTTGATCCTTTTGGTCCCCAGATTTTATGATGGCACACTAACCCTAAATTTTTGTTAGCTTCATTTTTTTTTGTACATGGTTCTTTAATGTTTTCAACTTTCATTCCTGTATTTGTAATGGGAAAGAGTAGACGATCAGAGTCTCCAGTGATAGGGTGATTAGAACAGGTCTTGAGTCTTATGCTTAACCACAAGCTGGCCATAATAATTTCCCTTTTCTGCTCTATCCATAACCGAAATTAATTTTTTATTGGGTTATTGGGATTGGATTATGCAAGCAGTTACTTTTCTTTCTTGGAGGGTAGAGAAGGGAATTTTTGTTGCATACAACTTCTTTGGCTGGTTAGCATTCACTTCTTAGGTATGTTTATCGGCTGAAACATGCATTGTTGTTATGCTATGCCAAAGTCATCTGAGATTGCCGAAATCAATTAGGTGTATATAGTTACATAGATGCGAACTTAAGAATCAGAAGGAATGATGGGTTTGAACCATGGTATGGATTGCCGCAGAGGTGGAAGTTGATTTAGGAAGTGAGCAGTAGTGAAATATGTCATTCCAAGACAGTGGATGATTGGATTAGTCTGCATTTCTCATTCTTGTTATAGATGCGACAGGGACATATTTTCTGTGTATTGTGAACCTGTTTGTTAAAAATAAAAAAGAAAACATTTATGAGCTGGTTCCAATGTTAGGGTGGTTTACTATTTGAGCATCAGGGAAAGGCCGTTGTTTACTTGGGTGGTAGCTCAAGTGGCAAAGAGATAAGAGTATGGTTTCAATTAATGTAAGGTTCGAGCATTATATTTTATGAAGCATGCTCTTTGTCTTAAGTTTCAGCATTTTTGGTTACTTTGATTTTTTAATTCAAAATTTCTTCCTTGCTTTTTTCTTTCTTATTTTCTTTAAAAAAATTATAATACTCCACTTTGTATTCTTCTTCTTTATTTATAATACGATCATTTGTCCAATTTATAAAGGTTATGGATTCCTTTACTTTTTGGGGAGTTGCTGGCTCTTCATTTGATCCTAAATTGATGACAAGAGCTGTTGGATATGGGTGTTACACTTGACACCATAAAGCAGTTGAATGATTCTTATGAAAACTTTCCAAAATAGATCAGTTCCAAATCCTGGAATTTTTTTTAAAATATTTTGCACTATCCCTGGATCCAAGTAATGGTAGCCCTTAGTTCAAAATAACTTCCACAACATTATTTTTATCATTAGTTGGCTGAACATTCAGATTTTCCTCAAAGGTTTATATTACCATTTCACATTTGTGATTTGTTTCTCATAACAGAGACAGACATGAATTGGAATTGGACTTCAAGAGATTTTGGGAGGAGTTCCGTTCATCCAATTCCGAAAAGGTAGCTGTTTCTGTGTTTATTTTTTTAACTTTATCCGTAGCCAATTTACTACTACTATATTATGTGTAAAATAGAACTTGTCATTCCTTATGGAAATACATTGTAGGTGCTCATGGTATTTCCTTTCTATGCAGGAGAAAGAAGCGGCCTTGATTTTTACTATTGATACTTTTTGTAGACTAGTGAAGCAGCAAGCTAATGTAGCCCAAGTAGTTAACATGTATGAACAGTTCTTCCTTGAAGATGTTATTAAATCACTGCTGTTTCCTTTCATACTTTGATGGATTTTCTGTTGGCAATTTCAACGTGTAGATGCAATCAAAAGATCTCGTGGTTTTTTTTCTTGTGTATAATTTCTGTTGTGGTACTTTTTCTGTGTTGTGTGGGAGACTTCTCTTGCCCTTAGAATCCTCTTGTGCATGTATTGGCCCTTTCACCTGTGTTTTTGTTTTCGACAAAAGATAAGGTTGTCATTTCTACTGCTTCACTATGTGACGTGTGCAGAGTTTATAATTTAAAAACACGATTGAATATTTAAGGAATCCATATCACTTTTTTAAGCTGTTTCTTGTGAACATTTATAAACTGGTGACATCCATAATTTTTAGGTTTTTCAATTCATTATTAAAATATTCGACAGAACCACATTGAGACAATTTATAGAATGTCTGAGTGGAGGTCGTATTTGCTTCCACCTTTGATCTCATACATACACATCGTCTTCTCATAGATTATAGAGTTCTTGATGGTTTTCTCAGTTATATATCCAATATTTTACCCTCTATGACATCCATCTTTTTTACTTATGCATCTCAGTAGTTGGTTTTAGTTACTTGTTTTCACCTTTTGAACTTAGTTATTTGTTTTCACTTTTTGTTTATCTCGGTTTTTTTTACTTTAAGTAGTCTTAAAGTCGTTATCAGTGTGCTGAACATTATGAAATTTTGTGTTGAATCACAGGTTAGTCGAAACACACATTTTTTCTTTTGTTTTGGGAAGAGCATTTGTCACTGACATTGAGAAGTTAAAGATCGGCAACAAAACAAGATCTTTGGATGTAGAGAATGTATTAAGATTTTTTTCAGAGTCATCAAAGGTTTGCCTGTTACTGTAAGCTAAATGCTTTTTGTTTCTTGCTTTGCTTGAGTGGTTGATTGTTCACTATACCACTTGCTTTTCTGCAGGATGGCATCAGTCCTGGGGCAAATTTGTTGGCTGCTATAGAAGTCCTTGTATCTGGGGTATATTTCTCTCACCTTCTCCGGTTTGGAAAAGGAAAGGAAATCTGTGGTGTCATATGCTGCATTTTTCATATCTTTATTAAATAATTTGAATTCCATCTTCAGTACAATGTGATGTTGCAGTGTGGCAATCACAGTTGATAGTTGTGTAGTAAATAGGGTTAATGATTGATAGTTATGAAGATGAACATTCACATTGTTATTTTTATGCTGAAAATTCTGTTTTAATCATCATAGCATCATAATTGGATTTTATCTTTTGCAGCCTATTGACAAACAATCTCTCCTTGATTCTGGGATATTTTGCTGTCTTATTCATATTCTGAATGCACTTCTGAATCCTGAAGTTAATCAAAGGCAAAAAATCATGAACTCTGAAGTGCCATTGACACTTGAAAAAGATTGTGTTGATGTTGGGCATGCTCGCCGGCTTGAGGTATCTTTCTAATATACTTACTGACCTCTCTAGTTGCTGCTACATGCATACTCACATACGTCTTTGTGTGGGTATGAGAAAGTGTGTGTGTGTGTGAGAGAGAGAGAGAGAGAGAGAGGTGCATGCATATGCATAATTAAGTTCATAGATATTTTTTTCTACAATAGGTTGCTAGAGCAGGTTTTCATCCTTTTGCCTGCTCATGTCCCTATTTGTACCATTCTGATCCCTCAAAGTTTTTCTATGTGTAGCTGCTTTGCTAGAAGAGGTATACTCGATAATTGCTTAGCTATATTGTTTCATAAGATGGAGAGACTGAATGGTTGATTCTCCATTTTGGGGGCAGTGAGCTGCAATTCTTGTCTTTTCTTGTATGAACCAAATGTTTGGATTTACTCATTCCAATGCTGGTTCTATTTTTTTGCACAAACAAAATGGCCTCTTGGTGACCTAATTGTTTGTACAGTTGGAACCTATGCTTTCTTTCTTTGTAGGAAATTTAATGGGCTAAAAGATGTAGACTTATTTGATCTAAAAATGTTTAGTTTTTCAATATGATATATTTAAAGTAATTTAATCTTCCTTTATATTTCTTTGACATTGTAAAAAACTTAAAATGGTTTTTAACTCTTAGCTTTGCATGGCAGCAGCTTAGCTGTTGTGGGTGCCAATGTCCAGAAAAATGCTTTGTCTTGTCTAATATATGTATGCTTGTGCAGGTGGAGGGAAGCATAGTACACATTATGAAGGCATTGGCAAGCCATCCTTCGGCAGCACAGAGTTTGACTGAGGATGATTCACTTCAGGTGCTTTTTCAGATGGTTGCTACTGGATCTTTATCAATCTTTGCTCAATATAAAGAGGGCCTTGTTCCACTGCACAGCACACAACTTTATAGGCATGCAATGCAGGTACTTGCCTTTGTGTTCTGAAATTTGTTTGCAGTAATGGATCTACATATAAATGATCAAAATCTATCCATGTCCAAAATATCTGGTGTGCTTTAAAGTCTTATAGTCACACTTTTTTTTTTTGATCATTGTTCCAGATACTTGGTCTTCTTTTGGTCAATGACAATGGAAGCTCAGCCAGATATATACGAAAACATCATCTGGTATTGACATTATATATTGTGGAATATATTTGAAAAGCATAGGGTTCTGTAGGTTATCGTAATTTTTTTTCCTGTGCCTACTTCTGTGTTTGAAGTTCTTCATTAAATTACGTACTAGTTATTTTACAGCATGTATAGATCTGCTTATTAGGATTTGAATTGCTTCTATATAAGGACAAAAAAGTGAAGTGATCAAGCATCAGGCATGAGGGCAAGAAATTTGTTTCACATGAGAAAGTGTTTTCTGCATTATGTTCTACACACAGCTAAAGAAATTGTTTGTGTCATTCCACATGTTTTAAGCCTTCTTCTTTGTTTAAGTTTTTTCAATATACATCATAGTTTTTTCTATGTAACCATCCCTACCAAACCGTCCCAATAGATGTGTGTGCCTATTTCTTAGTATTATTTTGTTTCTTTATATTTTTGCCTTTCAACTGATTTTCAGAAGCACACAAGCTCTGCATGATTTAGATCAATCATCATGAAATATATTACACTTTGATTTCAAAGCAGAAACATGATATTCTTTTGACCCTAATACTTCTCATTTCTTCTTTTTCTTCTTCGGGTTCACTTGTGTTGCTAGTAATATCTTAGGTGTCGAATCTGTTTCTGAGTAATTGTTTAGTTATTGAGGTATAGATTTTGATGCAACAAATGATCAAGATGTGTAACGTCCAGCAGTCTATGAATGAGTTAGAGGTAATTATGCATGGTATCATATGTCAATCTGTAGCTGACATGTTGAATCCTTTTTTATCATGCTCCACTGATCATCTTACACTGATATGAAAATTGAGAGAACGGAAATTGTTTAAAACTTTTTCGTTGTTAGACCTGCTGCTTATTGTTATCCTGCTTTGTTTTGGTCACATAACTCCTTGTGGTCTGGTCTGATTACAGGACTTACTAAATCTTAAAATCGAATCTCATTTATTCTTCAGTTCTCTAAGTACTAAGCACTAACATTGATTTTTCATCACTATACCTTGTTGTAATTTTCTTGGAACAATGATTAATATTGTTGAATTTGGTGTTCTTTGCTGTGAAGCGTTTAAGTAAGTCGAGACGAATTTAGTGACAAACTCAAATTTGGTATTTGTTGTGCAAATGAACCTTGAGGGAAAGTTGATAGCTTTAGAGTGGTAATTTCAAATTGGTTGAAACTATCACTTTCTATTTTTGAAACTTCTTATCTAGTGATCCGTTTAAGATTTTTAGCAAGTACTGGATTTTGCCACAAGTATGGTTTTGTGAACTTGTCATTTTGCAACAATTATCTCCTTATCTTAAGTTATAATCCCTGATGGTTATATGCAACTTCAATAAATGTCAAAGTGCAAGGGATTAGGCTATTGTGTTTTGTGGTTGTTTCAGTTGTTGACATGCTAAAAATGCTTCTGTTGCAGCGGTTACCTTTGATTTAAAGTGTGCCTATGCCAAATGACCTAAAAGTTCAAAATTTCTGTTTATTTTGTTGTAAAATTTGGCTTCACCTGCTGATATTAGCCTTTAATTTGGGATGGAGAGTCATCTTTATGTTGGCCTTGTTCGAATCTATGCCAGTCTTGCATGCAATTTTTATAGACCTGCCATATTATCATTTATCGACAAATAAAATTGCTAACAAGTATACTTGTTAGCAGTTTTAATGTTTGTCATTACTTTTTTTTTTCCTCAGATTTTCTAATAGCTTTTAGCATGACATGTCCATAGACATACCGCATACTATCCACATAGAACTATTATACGTTTAATGAGGTCCATGGATGTCTATAGTTTGCATTAACACTCCAGAGTCGGGGATACAATTTGATAGAGTGGAAATATGAGGTTAAATTAACACAGAAGTGAAAATTCTGTAACTCTTTTGGGACATCAGACCATTCAATACTTGGGCTTATATTCAAAGAATTTCCTGCATCAGTTCTTGCTCTTTGTGCTGTTTCTGAGATACTATAGCTGGTCTATTTCCTATTGCTGTTTAGTGTTCTAAATACCTTGCTCAACAGATGATATCTTTACATTTTTTTGTGCAGATAAAAGTTCTACTAATGGCAGTTAAAGATTTCAATCCAGAATCTGGTGACTCTGCATATACTATGGGCATTGTGGATTTGTTGCTTGAATGCGTGGAATTGTCATATAGATCTGGTAACTAGTCGAGCAGTAATCTTCCCTTTCTAATTATACAAGAACTATCAGTATGAACTTGGTCAATACTATAAGTTGTGTTCTTGTTCCTGATTATGTTATAGTTGTTGAATTTGAATTAGTTTAGCTCCAAAGTAGCTATACAATGTACATGTCTCAGTGCTGATTTTATGCCATTTTGAATTGTAGAGGCTGGTGGTGTCCGGCTCAGGGAAGATATACATAATGCCCATGGTTATCATTTCCTTGTTCAGTTTGCATTGGTTCTATCTTCGATGCCACAAAGTCAGGATGCTCAATCTATTCATTCAAGTTCTGCGAACCAAGAATATACATTTGATGGTTCTGGTGCACAAAATGATGGGGATCGAAGGGATTTGATGAGCAAAGAAGACCCCTCACCACAACATTTATCACCTGCATTATCTAGGTTGCTTGATGTCCTTGTTAATTTGGCTCAAACTGGTCCAGCTGAATCTGCAGGTTCAACTGGGGGAAAGGGTTTAAGAGCTTCTCACAACAGGGCTAGTGGCCACAGTAGAAGTCGTACGCCATCTCTTGATCGGCTTGCTGATGAAAATTGGGAGAAGGACAACACCAAAGTTAAAGACCTTGAAGCAGTCCAAATGTTGCAAGACATCTTTCTCAAGGCTGACAGCCGAGAACTTCAGGCAGAAGTACTAAATAGAATGTTTAAGATATTCTCAAGTCATCTTGAAAACTATAAGCTGTGTCAGCAATTACGAACTGTCCCACTTCTTATCCTAAATATGGCTGGTTTTCCTCATTCCTTACAAGAGATCATCTTGAAAATTCTTGAATATGCTGTGACTGTTGTGAATTGTATTCCTGAGCAAGAATTGCTTTCTCTGTGTTGCTTATTGCAGCAACCAATAACGTCGGAATTGAAGCACACGATACTGTCTTTCTTCGTGAAACTTTTATCATTTGATCAGCAATACAAAAAAGTCCTGCGAGAAGTTGGTGTACTGGAAGTTTTGTTAGATGATTTGAAGCAACACAAGTTCCTTTTGGGTCCTGATCAACAAAGTGTTAATCCTAATCACTCAGAAAGAAAATCTGGCTCAAGCAGCTTCAAGAAACATTTACACTGTAAAGATGTTATTCTTTCTTCACCCAAGTTACTGGAATCTGGTCTAGGAAAGTTTCCCATCTTTGAAATTGAGGACACAATATATGTTGCATGGGATTGCATGGTCTCTTTAGTGAAAAAAGCTGAAGCTAACCAAGCATCATTTCGTTCAGCCAATGGTGTGGCAATTGTTCTTCCTTTTCTGGTGTCTAATGTTCATCGTCCGGGGGTTCTCCGCATATTGTCATGTTTAATTACTGAAGATGCTGCACAGGTTTGTCAGTGTTTCAGTATTTTAATTTGTTTGGTTTGACTTTGGGCTGATATTACCTCTAAGACTTATCATTATTCTTTCCAATTTTTTGGATACCTGTACATTGTTACAGCTGGTTGATCAGCGTTAGTTTTTTCATACTAGAAGAATTATCATTACAATATTCATGCTATTACGCAAAACTCAGAACATGCATTTATCTACTATTGGCTAGTTTTTTTTATGCAGTATTGCCAAGATATATTTAGATTTTCATTTTTCCAGGCCCATCCTGAAGAATTGGGTGCAGTGGTTGAAGTTCTCAAAAGTGGAATGGTTACAAGTAGCATAGGACATCAGTATAGACTTGAAAATGATGCAAAATGCGATACAATGGGTGCCTTGTGGCGTGCGTTGGGATCTAACGATTCTGCTCAGAGGGTCTTTGGTGAAGCCACTGGGTTTTCTATTCTTTTGACCACACTCCATAGTTTTCAAGGTGATGCAGGACTGATGGATGAATCTTCTTTAGGGGTTCACATCAAAGTTTTTACATACTTAGTGCGCCTCATGACAGCTGGAGTTCGTGGCAATGCTATTAATAGGACAAAGTTGCATTCTATTATATTATCCCAAACTTTTTATGATCTTCTAGTGGAGTCTGGCTTGCTTTCTGTGGAATGTGAGAAACAAGTCATACGGTTGTTGTTGGAGCTAGCTCTTGAAATTGTGCTTCCACCATTCTTGTCATCAGACAGTGCAACAGCAGCTGATATGGTTGAATCTGAGTTGGGTGGTTCTCTTATTACGACTCCGTCAGGTCTCTTTAATCCTGATAAGGAACGTGTGTACAACGCTGGTGCTGTTAAAGTTCTGATCCGTTCTTTGTTGCTCTTTACTCCCAAGGTTCAGTTAGAATTGCTCAATGTTATTGACAGGCTTGCTCGTGCTGGTCCCTATAATCAGGAAAACCTTACCTCTGTAGGTAAGAAATGAAATTTTTTGTTCTTCAATGTGCGTTTTTCTTTTATTGGCTAGATCCATCACCATTTCTTCTACATTTACAATTTAATTTGCTTTTGCTTTGTGTAGGTTGTGTGGAGCTTTTATTGGAGATAATTCATCCCTTCCTTTTGAGCTCATCTCCGTTACTTTCTTATATACTGAAGATTGTGGAGGTTCTTGGGGCATACAGGTAGGATTTCTTACATTTTCTGGGGACTGCTACATGGCTTATTCTTCTGTCGTCATCTCATCTATTATCTTAGAAACTAAGGTTTATATTTCTGGTGATAGGTTGTCAGCATCAGAACTTCGACTGCTTATTAGATACATTTTACAAATGAGGCTGAAAAATTCAGGCCATAATCTTGTCGATATGATGGAAAGATTAATTCTTATGGAAGACATGGCCTCAGAAAATATATCTTTGGCCCCGTTTGTTGAGATGGACATGAATAAGATTGGCCATGCTTCTGTTCAGGTTTCTCTGGGAGAAAGGTCTTGGCCTCCGGCTGCTGGATATTCATTCGTATGTTGGTTCCAGTTCAGAAATTTTTTAAAATCACAAGTGAAGGAATCAGAACCATCCAAAATAAGCCCTTATAAGAGGCAGAGTGGTTCTAGTGGGCAGCACAATGATCGTCACATTATTCGGATATTTTCTGTTGGTACAGCAGGTAAAGAAAACACATTCTTTGCTGAACTTTATCTCCGAGAGGATGGCATTCTAACCCTTGCTACCAGCAATTCTTCCTCCCTGTCATTTCCTGGATTAGAGTTGGAAGAAGGCAGGTGGCATCACCTTGCAATTGTTCATAACAAACCAAATGCACTTGCTGGTCTATTTCAAGCTAGTGTTGCCTATGTGTATCTCAATGGAAAGCTAAGGCACACAGGGAAACTGGGATATTCGCCTTCTCCTATTGGAAAACCTTTGCAGGTGACCATTGGAACACCACCTATTTGTGCAAGAGTTAGTGACTTAACCTGGAAACTCCGTTCTTGCTATCTTTTTGAAGAGGTGCTTACATCAGGTTGTATATGCTTCATGTACATTCTTGGTCGAGGATATAGAGGGCTCTTTCAAGACTCAGATCTTCTTCGTTTTGTCCCTAACCAGGCTTGTGGTGGTGGAAGCATGGCCATCTTGGATTCATTAGATACTGACCTACCTTTGACAAATGCACAGAAAGTTGAAAATTCTTTTAAGCCAGGTGATTCTAAATCAGATGGCAGCGGCATTGTTTGGGATTTGGAGAGGCTAGGAAATCTCTCATTGCAGCTCTCTGGAAAGAAACTTATATTTGCATTTGATGGAACTAGTGCTGAAACTATTCGAGCATCTGGGACATTCTCATTGCTCAATCTGGTTGATCCTATGTCAGCAGCTGCTTCTCCTATTGGTGGTGAGCAACTAACAAGGGAGCTTGACTTGTAAACATTTAGTGTGTAACTTTATGAAATGCATTTTAAGAATGGTATCTATAACAATTTTTCTTGATTATTTCTCTCTTTCCCATCTATTTGCAGGTATACCACGATTTGGACGTCTTCATGGGGATATCTATGTTTGTAGGCAGTATGTGATAGGGGAGACAATCCGCCCTGTTGGTGGGATCCCTGTTATTCTAGCCCTTGTTGAAGCTGCTGAAACTAGGGATATGCTTCATATGTCATTGACATTGCTTGCCTGTGCCCTTCATCAGAATGCCCAGAATGTTAGAGATATGCAAATGTATCGGGGATACCATTTGTTGGCTCTATTTCTGCGCCGTAGAATGTCATTGTTTGACATGCAATCTCTTGAGATATTTTTTCAAATTGCTGCATGTGAGGCTTCATTTTTGGAACCAAAGAAGTTTGAAATTACAAAAACTACTTTGTCACCTGCTGCAACTATTCAGGAAGTTGGGTTTGAGAATCTTAGCTTGTCAAAGTTCCATGAAGAAACATCTTCAACTGGATCTCATGGAGATATGGATTCATTTAGTCATATCTCAGAGCTAGAGAATTCTGACATGCTGGTTGAAACTTCGAATTGTATTGTATTGTCAAATGCAGATATGGTTGAGCATGTCTTGTTGGATTGGACATTGTGGGTAACTGCTCCAGTTCCAATTCAAATTGCTCTTCTGGGGTTTCTTGAGCATTTAGTGTCTATGCACTGGTACAGGAATCATAACCTCACAGTTTTGCGGCGAATTAATCTTGTTCAACATTTACTTGTGACACTGCAGCGTGGTGATGTTGAAGTTTCAGTTTTGGAAAAGTTAGTTGTTTTGCTTGGGGTCATTTTGGAAGATGGGTTTCTGACATCTGAACTTGAAAATGTGGTTAGGTTTGTGATTATGACTTTTGATCCACTTGAATTGAAACCACGGCATCAACTAATGCGAGAACTGATGGGTAAGCATGTTATCGTAAGGAATATGCTGCTCGAGATGCTTATAGATCTACAAGTAACCATAAAATCGGAGGAGTTGCTAGAGCAGTGGCATAAGATTGTTTCGTCAAAGTTAATAACATATTTTCTTGATGAAGCTGTCCATCCCACAAGTATGAGGTGGATCATGACTCTTCTTGGTGTGAGTCTTGCTTCTTCTCCCACATTTGCTCTTAAATTTCGCACAAGTGGTGGTTATCAGGGTTTGATGAGGGTGCTTCCAAGTTTTTATGATTCCCCAGATATATATTACATATTGTTCTCATTGGTATTTGGAAAGCCTGTTTACCCTAGACTACCGGAGGTCCGCATGCTAGATTTTCATGCCCTCATACCCAGTGATGGTAGCTATGTGGATTTGAAGTTTGTGGAACTTTTGGAATCTGTGATTGCTATGGCGAAATCTACATTTGATAAGTTGAGCATGCAGTTAATGGTTGCTCATCAAACTGGCAATCTTTCCCAAGTTGGTGCTAGCCTTATAGCAGAGCTCATGGAGGGGAATGCAGACATGGCTGGTGAGCTTCAGGGTGAAGCTCTGATGCATAAGACTTATGCTGCACGCTTAATGGGCGGGGAAGCATCAGCTCCAGCTGCTGCAACCTCCGTCCTGAGATTTATGGTTGATCTAGCAAAGATGTGCCCCCCTTTTTCTGCTGTTTGCAGAAAGCCAGAATTTCTTGAAAGCTGCATTGAACTTTATTTTTCTTGCATTAGGTTGGTTTCTGGTTGTCTTCTGGTTTATATCTTCTGTTTCCATGATGAACTGGAAGGAATTTATTGAAAGATGCATGCAGATTTTCCTGTTCACCTTCTTTTTGCTTGCTCAATTTAATCAGTTGTGTATTTTTTTTTCATTTATGTCTTGCAGGGCAGCTTATGCAGTGAATATGTCAAAGGCGCTCTCTGAGAAGACAGAAGAGAAGAACTTGAATGATTGTGATGACACTAGTAGCTCTCAAAATACGTTCTCAAGTTTGCCACACGAACAAGAACAATCTGCCAAGACCTCCATCAGCGTTGGGAGCTTCCCGCAAGCACATGTGAGCACAAGTTCTGATGACATGCCTTTGCAGCAAAATTATCTTGCAGAAGATCAAGCAGAGATCAAGATCACTGATTTACATCAGGATTTAAAAGAATCAGTTCAGGAAGGTGTCCAAGCTGTTCAGAGATTGGATGGGGATATTGTTGATCAGGTGTCTGCCTCCTCTAGTTCAAATGAATCAAACATCCAAAATATCAATGGTACTATGGATTCCATTCACCTGGTAGATACACAAAGTTCTGTGTCTCTCAACACATTGGATTCTCCTATTATATCTGAAAAGTCAAGTTCAAGAATCCCTTTCTCATACTCTTCATCTCCAGTTGTTGCATTAACATCCTGGCTTGGAGGTGCTAGTCACAATGAATCTAAACGTTCTTTGCAAGCTACTCCTTCTATGGAGTCCTCTATTTCTTTTAGTGAAGTTGATGCTTCTCCAGACTTAAAGTTGTCTCAAGGGCCATCTGCTGCAAGCTCATCTTATTCTGTCAGTGCAAAGCTACTCCTTGAAATTGATGATTCTGGTTACGGGGGTGGTCCATGTTCTGCAGGAGCTACTGCTATGTTGGATTTCATGGCAGAAGTGCTTTCTGATTTTTTCACTGAGCAGATTAAAGCAGCTCAGGTTATTGAAGGCATCCTAGAAATGGTGCCTTTATATGTTGATGCTGAATCAGTTTTAGTTTTTCAGGGATTGTGTCTTACTAGACTGATGAACTTTGTGGAAAGGCGTCTTCTGCGTGATGATGAGGAAGATGAGAAGAAGTTAGACAAAATTCGATGGTCCTCAAACTTAGATGCCTTATGCTGGATGATAGTGGATCGTGTTTACATGGGTGCTTTTCCTCAACCTGCTGGTGTGCTGAAAACTCTGGAGTTCTTGTTGTCGATGTTGCAGTTGGCAAACAAAGATGGCCGAATTGAAGAAGCAACTCCTGCAGGAAAGGGTCTCCTATCTATAACCAGAGGAAGCAGGCAACTTGATGCTTATATACATTCACTTCTTAAGAACACTAATCGCATGATATTGTACTGTTTTCTGCCATCTTTCCTGGTCAACATTGGAGAAGATAATCTCCTTTCATGCTTAAGTTTGCATATTGAACTCAAGAAGAGATTGTCCTCTAATGCTTCGCAAGAAGATTCAGGAATTGATATCTGCACAGTTTTACACTTGTTAGTTGCTCACAGGCGAATTATATTCTGTCCCAGCAATCTTGATACTGATTTGAATTGCTGTCTTTGTGTAAATCTAGTGTATCTTCTCCTTGACCAAAGGCAAAGTGTTCAGAATGTGGCTGTTGATATTGTCAAGTATCTACTGGTCCATCGCAGGGCTTCACTAGAGGATTTATTTGTGTGTAAACCAAACCAAGGACAGCACATGGACGTGCTACATAGTGGTTTTGATGGATTGCTGACTGGAAAACTATCTGCTTTCTTTGAGTGGCTTAAGAATTCCGAACAGATAGTCAACAAAGTATTGGAGCAGAGTGCATTGATTATGTGGCACCAATATATTGCTGGATCGGCAAAATTTCCAGGGGTGAGAATAAAAGGTGTGGAGGGTCGTCGTAAGAGGGAAATGGGGAGAAGGTCACGGGAAATTTCAAAGATTGACCTACGACATTGGGAGCTGGTCACTGAGCGAAGGTATGCGTTGGAAGTGGTTCGAGATGCAATGTCTACTGAGTTGAGAGTTGTTCGCCAAGATAAATATGGATGGATTCTTCATGCTGAAAGTGAGTGGCAAACACTGCTTCAGGAACTTGTGCATGAACGGGGAATTTTTCCAATGCGTAAATCCTCTTCGCCTGAAGAACCTGGGTGGCAGCTTTGTTCCATTGAAGGTCCATATAGGATGCGCAAAAAGCTTGAGCGCTGCAAGTTGAGGATTGACACCATCCAAAATGTTCTCAGTGGGCAGTTTGAATTAGGGGGAGTTGAGTTGTCCAAAGCACGGCATGAGGATGGGCCTGATGCATCTGATGCAGAGTCTGATTTGTTTTTCAATCTTTTGACTGACAATGGTGAACAGAATGGCACTGATGAGATGTATGGTGAATTCTTTAAAGAAGTAGATGATGTCAAAGGTGTAGCTTCTGCTAAGAGTGGATGGAATGATGATAGAGCTAGCAGTATTAATGAAGCGAGCCTTCACTCAGCTCAAGAGTTTGCTGTCAAGTCCAGTTCATTGTCTGCCCCTGCATCAGAGAGCATGCATGGAAGATCTGATCTAGGATCTCCAAGGCAATCATCCTCTAATAAAGTTGACGATGTCAAGGTCATGGAGGATAAATCAGACAAGGAACTGAATGATAATGGTGAATATCTAATTAGACCATTTTTGGAACCTCTTGAAAAGATACGATTCAAGTATAACTGTGAACGGGTTGTGGGTCTGGACAAACATGATGGCATATTTTTGATTGGAGAACTTTGTTTGTATGTAATTGAGAACTTTTATATCGATGATTCTGGGTGCATTTGTGAAAAGGAATGTGAAGATGAACTCTCAGTTATTGATCAGGCTTTAGGTGTAAAGAAGGATGCCACTGGCAGTGTAGACTTCCAGTCGAAGTCAACTTCATCTTGGAGCACTGTGGTGAAGACATGTGTCGGGGGAAGAGCATGGGCCTACAATGGTGGCGCATGGGGCAAGGAGAAAGTGCATTCTAGCAGTAATTTACCACATCCTTGGCATATGTGGAAGCTCAATAGCGTTCATGAGCTTTTGAAACGGGATTACCAGCTCCGTCCTGTTGCTATTGAGATATTTAGCATGGATGGATGTAATGATCTTCTGGTGTTCCATAAAAAAGAGAGAGAAGATGTGTTCAAAAATCTGGTTGCCATGAATCTTCCTAGGAATAGCATGTAAGAATTTTCTTGACCTTTCAGAGTTTTTACTTCTTTCCACTTATTTTCTTATGATCACAGGCTCTGGGGTAAATTGCACTAGTGCTTGCTTCTTCTAGACCTGGTTTTATGCCACTAAACTCTTAAGTCCATCTCACTATTGAACTTTCATGGTCTTACATTCTAGTTACTTCATCCAAAATCATGCCAAAAAAAACATCTCTAACATTGACATGCAATATGTCAAATTTTTGTAGTCTTAGCAAGCCCAGAAACAAAGCTCCTTCATACTCTCTTTTTCCCTCACATTCATAAACCAAGAATTCTCACTAGACAAGTCCTAAATCTTAAAAATTTGAAATGCTCTACAAGGAAAATTTTCTTTGGAGGGTATTTCTTTTAAGCTTCATTGATGATCGCTTGGACTGATTTAGATCCAGGAAAAGAACTTGGTTTGGTTGTCCCAAAAAGATTAACACTATGACATGGATTTGTTGTCAAATTCTGGATTTGTTGACATGGATTTGTTGTCATATCTCTCAAGGTTCTTATCATGATTTTGATTAGAATGACAGACCATTTTATATAAATTATCCAGGTTTTTTTTGTCTGCATTTGGCTAATTTGTGAATGATTTTCTTTATAGGGTATGATGTTTATGCTTGATATGATATATGCTAAAATATTTATTGCTTTTTCAAAAATAATTTTACAATGTACAAACAAATGTTATATTTGGATTAAAGAATTTCAGGATGAGGGGATTCGGCATTATTTAGTATCAAATTTTTGGAAGTAAAATCTAGCCCATAGTTATGAAGTTGAGATTCATAAATATGGTGGACTACGCAGGTCGATTTGAAATTGCACTATTTATCCTCATTCATGAATTTAACTTAGAATGTGAATCTTATTGATTAAGGAAACCTATCACTACTTAAAATTCAATTCTTTCAATTTCAAATCCTCCATCTAAATCCGATGTAAAGGTATTGTTACCCACTGGAGCTTTGTCAAATCAGTTAAAAGTTGCCTGCAGCTGTTGGCTGAATTGCGAAGGTGGTCTAGTTGGTTCCACAAGTCTTGGGCTAATTAAATATCAATGCTTGGGGAAGGGTGTAATGGTGAAAATTGTTGTAGGAATATATGAACCGTGGGGATATATGTACTGTGGCTAAGTAACATGTCTTATTGCATATTTATGATCCATGGAATATTTTGACTTTGCTATTGCTTGTTCATAATTTTATTTCTTGCTGCAGGTTGGATACTACAATATCTGGCTCAATTAAACAAGAAAGTAATGAGGGCAGTCGTTTGTTCAAGTTAATGGCCAAATCCTTCTCAAAAAGGTGGCAGAATGGAGAAATTAGCAATTTTCAATACCTCATGCATCTCAACACATTAGCAGGACGAGGATACAGTGATCTGACCCAATATCCAGTGTTTCCATGGGTTCTGGCAGATTATGAGAGTGAAAATCTGGATCTTTCCAACCCCAAGACATTTCGTAAGCTTAACAAACCAATGGGCTGTCAGACTCCAGAGGGTGAAGAGGAATTTAGGAAAAGGTCAGTCTCTTGTTTTTATTGCCTTAAAATTTTTTCACTGGTTATTTGCTGTCCTTCCCTTATTTACTTTTGTGCATTGTTCAGATATGATAGCTGGGATGATCCAGAAGTTCCAAAATTTCATTATGGTTCTCATTACTCTAGTGCTGGCATTGTCCTCTTCTATCTTCTGCGGTTGCCACCATTTAGTGCAGAGAATATGAAGCTTCAGGGTGGGCAATTTGATCATGCTGATCGTCTTTTCAATAGTGTTAGGGACACTTGGTTAAGTGCGGCAGGGAAAGGCAACACCTCTGATGTGAAGGAATTGATTCCAGAATTTTTTTACATGCCAGAATTTCTTGAGAATAGGTTCAACCTTGATTTAGGAGAGAAACAATCGGGAGAGAAGGTTTGTTTTCTTTGAAAATGTGGAATTATTTGATAACTGCTCCTTTTTATTTAATGATTTGCTGCTGCAACTTCTCATTTCCTTGTGGGCCTACAAAATTTTGTATTTAAGAAGTTTTTTTTTTTTAGGTTGGTGATGTCAACTTGCCTCCATGGGCCAAAGGAAGTGCCAGAGAATTCATTAGGAAACATAGAGAAGCCTTGGAATCTGATTATGTTTCAGAAAATTTGCATCATTGGATAGATCTCATATTTGGATATAAACAGAGAGGGAAGGTATATTCTACATTCTTAACCAAACTGCTAGGTTTCCAAAAAATCTTCTATATGTTGATCACATTCTGTTCCACAAGAAAAGACTGAATGGAAAAACAATTCTATGAAATCAATGAATGAAAAATGAAACCCTTAAACTTAAGGGGTTCCCTTTAAGCTATTTGAAAGTTATCCAACTTGAATTAGGAGGGTACAGATGCTTTTTTTTCTTTTTGGTTAAAAAAAAAAAAGAAGAAAAAGGACTTAAATCACAGTTTAATTGGTTTGATGATTTTATCGATCTGTTTGATTGATTGCTCATGCATTTGCCCAAGGAGCTTAGTGTGTGTTGTATTCCATCGGTAATTCTAGGTGTTGCATTCGATCGGTAATTCTAGAACTATCTTATCAATCTATTGAGGGTTTATCAAAAGCTTGCAAGTGTGTGGTGACAGTTTTGCGCACACCATGTGCTAGATGTTATTTTACCACCTTGCCAATTTAATATCCTTTTTTTGAAGTTGAATATTGTATTGCTCTTGTTTTTCCTTGTATATTGTTTGCCCCTGAACACTGATATGTGTTCCCTCAATTGCACAAGATTCCATCGAAAGAAGTTCCATATCTAAATTTAACGGCCATCCCCATCCCATTTTGTAGTATTGTTTCTTTTGCTCATCTTGATTGTACTTATTTTGTCAAAACAGATGATAAGCAAGTAGTAGTTCTCTTTTATTTTCTATTCTCTTGCTTGCCCAGTTGTTCTCTTTAGAGCTCCAAAAAAAAAAAAAAAGAAAAAAAGAACTAGTGCAGTCTATTTGTATTTGATAATTGGACAAATTTAACTTTTTGTTGTCCTCTCTGTGGTATCTTTACCAATATTTTCCTCATATTAAGTTATCCTTCTCTTTAATGTGACTTGTTCCTTCCATTCCTCACAGGCTGCCGAAGAAGCTGTGAATGTCTTCTATCATTACACATATGAAGGGAGTGTAGACATAGACTCGGTTACAGATCCTGCAATGAAAGCCTCTATCCTTGCACAAATCAACCACTTTGGACAGACACCCAAGCAGCTGTTCCTCAAACCCCATGGGAAAAGGCGGTCTGACAGAAGGCTCCTTCCTCATCCACTCAAGTATTCATCCCATCTTGTTCCACATGAAATACGGAAAAGCGCATCTGGCATAACTCAGATAGTCACTTTCCATGAGAAAATTCTTCTCGCTGGAATGAACAGTTTGCTTAAACCAAGAACATATACCAAATATGTATCATGGGGTTTCCCAGATCGTAGCTTGAGATTTATGAGCTATGACCAAGACAAACTCCTCTCAACTCATGAGAATCTTCACGGGGGTAACCAGATTCAATGTGCTGGAGTTAGTCATGATGGTCAAATATTGGTCACAGGTGCTGATGATGGGTTGGTTTCTGTTTGGAGGATCGGCACTTATGGACCCCGTGTCTCACAGCATTTACAGTTGGAGAAGGTGCTATGCGGTCATACTAGCAAAATCACATGCCTTCATGTTAGCCAGCCTTACATGCTGATTGTGAGTGGATCTGATGACTGCACTGTTATTGTATGGGACCTCAGTTCATTGGTTTTTGTTAGACATTTGCCAGATTTTCCTGTGCCAATTTCAGCAATTTATGTGAATGACTTGACGGGGGAGATTGTGACAGCTGCTGGCATTCTGCTTGCTGTTTGGAGCATCAATGGGGATTGCCTGGCGGTGATTAATACATCTCAATTGCCATCTGATTCTATTCTCTCAGTGACAAGCTGTACATTTTCAGACTGGCAGGACACAAACTGGTATGTGACAGGCCATCAGAGCGGGGCTGTTAAGGTGTGGCAAATGGTTCACTGTTCCACCCAAGAGAGTTCTCCAGGTAAATCAAGTGGCAATCTGACAGCTGGGCTAAATTTAGGTGATAAGATGCCAGAGTACAGGTTAGTTCTCCACAGGGTGTTGAAGTCCCATAAGCATCCAGTAACTGCTCTTCACCTCACTAGTGACTTGAAGCAATTATTGAGTGGGGACTCTGGTGGGCATTTGCTCTCTTGGACGCTACCAGATGAGACATTGAAGGCAAATCAGGGGTGAGAAGGAAAATATTGGTTGAATGTGATGATTTCAGCTGTTTGAGGCAGCTACTCATTTGAGCTCGTGGAAGTCCTAGGTTGGATTTATGAGTATCAGTCAAATCTCGGAGAGCGAAAATTGGATTATGATGCATTGTAAAAGGAAAGCACCAGGGCGGGCGCAAGATTTACACAGCACAAGCAAGGACTTAAATCTGTTACAACAGATATTGTTAATATCAGTCAAGCATCACGACTCCCACACTGTTGATGTGCTCGGCAGCCTTGGCTTTTCATTGAGACGGCAAAAACAGAAAGCATACTTGTACTTTTGGGTTGTTGGTGGTGGACATTTATTGGATTTGCACGGAAAGCGAGCATCGGCCACCTGGTTTTTTTTTTTTTAATGTACATAGATGGAATTACTAACCGTGTGTAATGAAGTTGTACAGAGAAAAAACTGTGCCAGGACTGAATTGTGCGAGAAGCCATCTGGCCAATTGAACAAAGGGCGATTAATTGATCGAGTGTAAAATTCTTTCTTTTTTTTTTTTTGGCATAGTGCAATTGGGCTGGCACTGCCAATTCGTCTTGTGAAATATACTTTCAGATCTTTCCCTCCAGTTTACTCAGATGGCCCTCTTATTTTGAAGGACGAACTGGAGGGTGAAGTTATATGATTAAAGAATATACCATGGGTCATCAATGCGATTTATTAAACTTGAATTTTTTTTGGATTTTTGTTTTTTGAATTTTTGCTTGCCCTGTCCCGTTCCATTGCCATTGACTGGTCTTAAAGTTCAATTTGAAGCTTTTTGTTGAACATTTTGATTAAAAATGCTTTCTTCTGGTTGTGACAACCGATCAACAATAAAAATAATTCCAACTGTTGGAATCATAAATCATGAACACTTTTGGGCTGTTAGTCTTAAACTCAGAATTTTCAATAAAACTTAAATAAACGTTCCATTAGCTTTTCATCTTATTAGCATTTACTTCAAATCAACACTGTTTTAATTGATATTTCAAGTTTTTTTTTTTTGAGAAATGAAGTCTTCTAATGTGATACTCCAATTAAATTTGAATCGAATTTTTTTTATTATATTCAAATAATAAAGTATTTTTTAATGTCTTTTTTAAGAATGATTCAATTAATTAGATTGCAAATCATATTTGTTTTTAGGAGCTGAGCTGGTAATTTCAGGAGAGTAAGAGACACCCTTTACCAAGAATACATGCAACACAAAACATAAAAGGCAAAACCCATTTTCAGACCCTTGAATATTCACATTTTATTATATTAAGCCCTTAAATTTTAGTTGTGTTGCATTGAGCCCTAATACTTTTATATTTGTACACATTAAGGACCTTTTAAAAATGTTTCATCCCTAAGCTTGTGTTTAGAAGTCAAATCGCTGCATTTTAAGTTTTTTTTGTCAATTTTGTCCAATTAAATACTACTTCAAAAGACATTAAATAATTTTTATTAAAAATAGTTCAATCAATTAAAAATTCATATTTTATTCTTTTAATGTATTTAAAGTTAAAAATATATATTTTTATTTCAATTAATAAAAAACTTTAATTTATTTTTAAATTTAATTGATATTTTTAATAATAGTTGAAAATAGTAAAAAGTATACTTTTTGTTCAAAAATTTATTTAAAACATCAA
>CATIWM010253309.1:0-24173 GCA_949671775.1 Mallotus repandus
AGAAAGTATGAAATTATTGCCAAAATATGATTTTTAATAATAAAATATGCAGAAAACATAAAAATTGTAGAAATTGTATGAGAATGACGAATTGAATGAGGAAAATATGATTTTGATTATAAAATGCAATAGAAATGCAGAAAACAATTGTTTTATTATTTTTGAAATAAAAATCAAGGTTTTATATGAAAAATTATTATTTTCACATAAAATGCAAAATTAATGAGAAAAATGTAAGTTTAATATAAAATGTAATTTTTATGCAGAATATGATTTCAAAATGAAGAAAATGTCAGAACAATATAAAAAATGATAAAAATGCTATTTTATTATAAAAATGATATTTTTATAAAGATTTCTGATTTGGGACTAGAACATGCAAAATAATAATTTAGGAAGATGCAAAAAGAATATTCACTATGAAAATATCAAGCAATATTGTCAGTCTCATAACACAATCACAACAATTTCTCAATTTACTAGCTATACTAAAATAAAAAGAGGGAATTGGAGCATAAGATAAATTCAATATTTACAAAAAAATAAACGTAAAAAATGATTGGTTATTCCTTAGAGAGTTAACTAAACTTATTTTTAGGAGATTAGGAGCACTTGCTTTTCGATGTTCAAGTTATCCTCATCAAAATTTATGTAGAAATCGTGTATAGTGCATGTGTTATTACCTTTGGAGCATGCTTTAACAATGATAAGGCTCGGTTTGGTGAGCAAAAGGGACTAATTTATCACTAAAAAGAAGGAAAGAAGACTAGTAGATAGTGTTTTCAGGTGTCTTGAGTTTTCAATCTGGTAAAGTAACGACTTAGTGTTTAAAAAGTCCTCCTTAAAATGAAAAGAATAGTACTATTTATAGACACAACGGTGTGGGGAGGCTAATTTTTTACGTGCTTGAATGCGTGTCTCACACATCTGAGTGCATGAGTCATATATCATACGTGAGGACGCACATGAGCACGTGCACCAAAGGTGGGTGCATGTCACGCACAAATGTTTGTGCATTGTTTGGGCCTAATTTTATAGGGTTTAAAAGGTTTTTAAGGTTTTTGGGACTTTTGAATGCATTTTTGACATTCGTTTTTACAAAATTAACTTCCATTTTCATGGAGTCGAGTCTCGGTCCTACAAGATGAACACTGATTTAAGAAATTTTATGTTTTAAGCAACAATTATTTGAAATATACAATTTATCATTTTGAGAGTTCATTTTTCATAAAATTAAAACACAACTCAATTTTTAATGATTGAATTATCACTATGTAAGTCTGATCTAGGTATATTTTAGGTTTTTTTAGATATGCCCATGCTCCTAAGCAATAGCAACTTGTGTTCTTACACTGATTTTACAAAATTATTTTCATCATTAGACCACATTCAAGGATAGTCAAAATTCAATGTTTGACAGTTACCCTCTGCTTCACGTGTGTTGCGTAGCATACTGATATTGATGTTAATACATATGAAGCAATGTAGAGATGTAAAAACAAATTTTGAGAGAAGGTACTTACTTGATGTGTCGTGTTGTCTTTGGACATCAAGTTTGTCATTATTTGTGATTTGGCGATTGTACACTGTGTATAATGCAATTTGGATGCATGCAAGAATGCAATTTATGAATCAGACAAGAATAATAATGATTTATCAGGAATGCAATTTTAGGATTCAAGCAAAAATGATAATGACCATGCAAGATACATTTTTAGGATTCATGCAAGAATGATAGTGATTTATGCAAGGTGTAATTTCAAGATTCATGTAAGAGTGATAGTGATACATATAAGATGCAATTTTTAGATTTATACAAGAGTGACAGTGATATATACAAGATGTAAGAATGATAGTGAAGCAATTCTGGATTTATGTAAGATTTTGAGGAGAGGTACTTACTTTACGATGTGCCATGCAACCTTCTAACATTAGGCTCATCATTCGCTTTTGATGGTTTAACCCTTTTAGGGGGTATGCAAGATGCAAAATGTATATTGCAACTTTGGGATTCACATAAAATGAATGTAATTTTCACACAAATGTGGTAGTGATGCATTTCTAGATTTATGTAAAGATGCGATTTAGAATTCACATAAAATGATGCAATTCAGGATACATGCAAAAATGCATTATTCACACAAGATTATTTAGGAAAAATGAGACAAACACATGATAGTGATATGCAATTAAACATATGATATGCAAGTATGCACATGAAATGCAAATGCAATGATCACCCCCTTCAGCATCATACTTAACACTCTCATCAATGTTAAGGGGTCACTAACATCCTCTTCAATGTTAGGGTGTGGTGCCACTATATCCTATTTAGGTGTCAAACAAAATATAATGCTACTATTACTTATTTAGGTGTCAAGCAAAGTGATGGTGGTACTATTACCTATTTAGGTGTCAAGCAAAAAGAAAATGTGATTGCAATAGTTGCTGCGATTATGATTGAAATTGAGGTTGTGATTACTATTATGATTTGTGATATTGATTGTTATTGAAGTTGTGATTTGTGATAGTGATCGATATTGAAGTTGTGATTGTGATTGATGCATAGTGTGGTTTCGGGGATTACACATTATGAATTCAAATTCCAGACTCAGGCAAGAATGACAGTGATGTAATTTAGGGTTTATACAATAATACTGCTAAGATATCTAAAGAATGAGGCAGGCATGCGGTAGTGACATGCAATCATGCATATGATATGCAGTCAAGCATATATGATGTGAAATGCATTATGTCCTACTTACCTTCTTTTGTTTTGATGTTTTTTAGGTGCTTTTTTATTTTAATTGATGATGATGACTTTTGAATACTTATTGACTAGTTGCTACTTGAAGTGCAGAGAAAATACACACGATCATATGAATAATATGCACTTGAACTTATCTTTTGAGTTTATCCAAAGAATTTCTAAATTTATGTTGAGTGAGTGCTTCTATTCTTGAATTCATGCAAATATTTCATAAATGTCAAGATTCGTATGTATTAGAGGGTTTGAGCTATCCTAACTATGATAATCTTAATTTAATACAAATCTCATCAATTTTAAAACATGATCTACAACTCATGACAAAGACTGTTTATATTACCAAGTGGAGAGCAAGCTTTCCAAGCGAATTTATGAAGAACGTGGCGAAATAAGACTTATAAAAAGTGCAGATGAATAGAATAAATTTCAATTATCAATAAGTTTTTAATTGGGAAAATGATAGCCGACCATACATTATTTATTTTTTCTGCATGGATTTCTTTTCTTTACTATCCATACCTTTCTTGTATTCCTCAATATGGAAAAGGTCTTTTAGGACACTCATACTCCACTTTTAAGAGCATTGGAGTGCGCAAAGATTTTAATTGATTTTTTAACTTTGAGCTTCTTGCATTTATTCTCTTTTTTTTTCTATTAAATGTTTCCCTTTTAGTATTTCCTACCTTTCTCGCATTACTCAATGTGAATACTGCAAAAGGATCTCTTTTTGATATTCTTACTCATTTTCGAGCATTGAAGTAGGTAAGTATGGTTTGGAGATCACAAGCCTATTTGAAAAGGAATCTTAATAATTATAATTTATTTTATTCATCGTTATCCTTTACAAATTCTATTTTACAAGTTCTTCTTTCATCTAGATGGTAGGCAAGCGTTAGATTGATTAAAGTTTAAAAAATCTTAACTTAGAGCTGTCAATCATGTTTTGGAAATTGTGAAACAAGTATTAAAGGAAGATTATAAAAATTAAAATAAGCTCATTCGACTCTAATATATATATCACTCATGGTATGGATAAACTTGCAAAAATATAAGAAAGTAACTATTATTGTGTGTAATAGACATATCATTATTATTGTTATCATTATTTTTATTTTCTCTTCATGAATGTAGATGTAGATACAGATGAAAATATTAGAGAAAAGGAAGAGAATACTCCCCGGTGTAGAAGTGGTGACAAAGGTGGCATTTGTTAGTTTGTTAAGTGATGTTCCCATTTAACATTTCAGCTTGTTGGCTTTAGCATTCATTGCTCATGCTCATTTATGTTTCATTTGTTTAGGTAGTTCTATCAACCTCAAATTGGGCTTACAATGTACTATAGAGGTGGCAAGAGTTATCCTTCTTGTGCGAAGAGGTCATTTTCATCTCAGATGCTTGATTTGCTTTTTCTAAAGGCTTGCTCCTTTTAGCTTTGAGGATTAGAATGATAAGGAACCCAATGGTGCTAGTGCAAGGAGGTCGATGACTCCTTATTATAACTATTGTGTCTTATTGCTCTATTATGTTCCCCTATAAAAGAAAATTACAAGCTTTTAGTGAGCATTTATTTTGATTTTGAGCAATGATTCCAAGTCAACGTATATTCTGACTTCCCTTTCTTTTGTCATTGCTCTTTTTCCATTACTTCTCAGGTGCCTTTTACCTTTATGCACTTGAATTTGTTTCATTATTTTGCATAGCTGCACTTCCCTGCAAAATAAATAAAAGAATTATAGGTTATTAGTTCTACTTTTAGACAATGATTATAAGCTAAGGTACATTCTGGCTTCCCTTTTATTGTACTGCTTCTATGGCTTTGATTCTTTTTATTCTTGCTTGTTTACAGTTTGCTCTATTATTGGTGCAGTTGTACTTCCCTGCAAAATAATTCTTAGCTAGATTGTATTTTGACTTCCCTTTTGGCGGTTTATGCTAGGACTTTTGTGCTCTTAACCTTGTCTAGTGGTCTTGCTAAGGTTGAGGCATGGTACCAAGAGCTGCCCTTTACTTGTCTTTTATGGAGATAGCCACTGTTCTCTTTTGATCTTACTGCCATCACCAGCTTGCCAATGTGGAAGTATCTTTTGATGTCCCCTTAGATCCATAAGTATTGATCTTAAAGCTATTCAAATGTTGGTTAAAGGACTAGTGGGGCTTCAATAATCTAAATAATTAATAGGGAACCACTCTACTCGAGTTTTCCTTGTATTTAAAGAGACCAAGCTTTCAGAGCTAGATTTGCATTTCATTGGTTATGGATCCTGCCTTATTTGACTGAATCTATTTGCCCCTAGGATTGCTCTCTTGAGTTTATGGCATCTTTCCTAGGTCCTAATCTTAATGCGGGTACATCTTTTGTTAAGGTGCTTTTGACTTCCTCTAAGATCTTGTTCAATTCTTCTTGACTGTTTAGGTTTTTTACCTCTTGGTGCATTATCTATTCATTATGTTTATGCTTTATGATGCATGTTTCCCATGTTTGTGCATGATATGCTTATGATGTATGTTTCTAATATTTGTAATGCTTGTGATGCAAATGCTTGATGCATGAGGGAATATTTTGAGGTTGCTAATTGATGGCAGGAGATAGAGGTAGATCATCAAAGTGATGTCAGAATGTCTACGAATTGGGGTTTGTCAACTTAAATTGGAGAGAGAATTTCATCATTAGACTTGAGTTTGGACATCTGAGGATTGAGGTTTATCTTATTGAATAGGATACAGAGCATTAAGGTAGAGTTGGAGTGAGTGTGTTTATATAAACTGAGTGTTAAAATAAGAATGACCATGAAGACACTAGAACTTTAACTTTTAACTATAAAGCTCCTTTCACTTTCTTTGTTAGATTTGTATTTTCTTTTCTTGTCTCCATTATGATTTCTAGGTACTCAATTATGGTTGAGACTGTGGGAATGGTTTGACAAGTGAACCAACCATGTCTTAGGGTGCTACTTATTTAGGTTTTTGGGTGTTAACAGGCAACTTTTGGTTGATTTTTCGTTTGGGTGAGTTTGGAGAGTTTAAAAGGTTGTGTGAGGTATTTCTATGGTGTTTGAGCTAATCTCGTGAGGGGTTTTTGGAGCAAGATTTGTTTGTTTTAGGTCCCTTAGGATTTAATTATTAGGTTTTTAGTTTTTGATTTCAGGCTTATGAGCTTTGATCTTGGTTTGAGGATTGTGCTAGAAATATGACTGAGACTAGTCTTTGAAGGCTAAAGGATTTTTGTGAGGGAAAAATAATGAATGTTAAAGAAGTCAGTAGCTCCTTATAATGCCATGCTTCAAGATTTAATCGTGGTTTTCTGTAGGCTACAACTCCTTTCTAGGATTTTCATGAGTATCCATGGTCACTTGTTAATTCCACCATGAGATGCAATAGTGGGAGTACAATAGTTTTTCTAGTGCTATATGTTGATGACATATTACTTATTAGAAATGACATTCCTACTCTACAAAATGTTAAATCATGGTTAAGGAATTGTTTCTCAATATAAGACTTAAGTGAAGTAGCCCATTTTTTTGGCATTAAGATCTATAGGGATAAATTTAAAATGATTATTGGCCTAAGTCAAAGTGCTTACATTAATTAGGTATTGAATAGGTTCAGTATGCAGAACTCTAAGAGAAGGTTATTGCCAGTGTCCCATGGCATTAATCTTAGCAAGATTCAATGTCCAATGACACAAGATGAGGATTTTTCCCTTGCTTATTATGAGAAGATATTTATGGGTGCCTCAATGAGTTAGATTAAGGAAAAATGCAAGACCATGCTAGAATGAGCTGATAAAGAGTTATCAATATCAGTCTACTTAGGATCGAGAAATAATATGATTGAACAATATAAGGATGATATAAACTATGCCTTATATTCAATCAAGATATCGCGTGACAAAACAACTATAATACATACTGTGGATTAGGTTATGTCAAATTATCGGCGTTCACATAATTTGGATAGTCGTAATGTCTTACTAGAGGCCACTTATGACTTGTGCACTAAAATGGGGATTTAGGCCTACTACTAATATTGTGTAAACTTACAGGGTTACACACTTAGAACATGCCTAAAGTGGACTTGGGTTAATACACCCAATGAAACTATCTCTAGATAAATAAATAAATAAATGTGTGGATATATATTATAATTATATTTGTTTATTTCCTTATTTATTTAAGGTAAGTGTTATCTTAAATAAAATTAGAAATAATTCAATTCCTGGAATTGAAAAAATAGAAATAGAAAGTAAACAAACTAAAAACGTTTTTGGTAAGTGAAGGGTTTGAAAAACCCTAGATGAGATGTCTATATATACATCCTTTTCTCTAGGGTTCGAACTCTTATTCTCTAGCTTCCTCTACTTGTTTTGAGAAAAGAAAACATATATGTTGATACCCAAATTTTGACGGTCCCCTAAAGATTCGATTATGAAGGATTCTTATCACTCAGACAGGGGGAAAATTTCTTAGGAAGTTTTGTCGAGCGTGCTTAGATGGAGAAACCTGATAGAAACCTGAAAGAAACCCAAAAGAAACCTAAATAAAACAAAAAAGAAACTAAAAATCCAAAAAGAGCCAAGTTGGGTTGAAAAAATGACAATAAAAAGAGAAAAGCTCATGGGGACGGGTCCACCCACGAGCTTGGGTTGATGATCCACAAGTGTGGGTCATTTAACCTAGTTCATGGGTCAAAATGACCCATTTGCCTCTGCGTGGGTTAAATGACCCATGCCCGTAGGTCATGGACCCACACTCGTGGGTCAACATTCCTACACCATAAAAAATGATTTTTTCCTCTTTTGAAGGAGGAAGAGGGTGGCACAAACTTCGAGGCTGACGTCTAATGAGAGAAAAACCCACTGTTCCAGCACTCTTTTCCACTCTCTCTCTCTCCTAAAGCATTTGGAGACCCTATCTAACCCTTATTTTGTAGGTTTATTAGAATAGGCTCTTTGTTTCTTTTCTTATTTTAATGTAATTAATAGAATAGACATTTTTCAAGGAAATGTAATCATTAATCCTAATTCCCCCATTTATTTTTATATTTGATGTATTTATTAGAATAGGCTTTTTCTTGGGTTTTAATCCTTAATCCCTTTCCCCATTTTTATTTTGCTTATTTGTTTGTTTATTTTGATTATTTCTTGCATGCTTGTGTGCTACGTGCTACGTGTTACATGTTTACCTACCTACATGCTTATTTTCTTGATTAATGCTTGTTTATTTGTCATGTGATGTATGCTCATCTATCCAATTATCTCACGCTTTATTTAAACTGACCAATGCTTATATGTGGTAAAATTCATCACAAAATTGAAACTAGGTTGAAGTAGTGAATAAACGAGTAACATGTATAATAAGAAACAAGATAAGTAACTCCTACCCCCTGAACCTGGATTCTCAAGTTATGGAAGTGAGTCTTTCACTTCTTCCCAATTCAAGTTAGGTGGCAACTCCAATCTACAAGGCCTAATAAGGAAGACCCTCCCACAAATAATAACAAATAGAAATCTAGTAAATTAGTCACCATCAGCCTATGTGACCCAATGCTATAAGCTCAAAGATCCTCGTGATCTTGTTTGATCATAAGTTTTTGGCGATTCCACTAGGATTCATGATTCCAGGGGTATGAATGAAAAACTGTTTCTTATTATACATAACTTGTTTATTCACCTTCACTACAACATAATTGCATATCATCACATTCACCATATGCACAATGGTCCCTAAACCCTCGATAATGTTGAATGACATTGCCACCATGATTCCACTCGAGTCACGGATGAAGATAGGTATTATCACCTTTAGCTTTTACTCGTTCATTCGCCGGACTCATATGACCAAAGCCTGTAACCCAAGTCCTAAAGTGATATGAACATGGTGAACTTGTACTAAACCCGTATTCAATCTTGATAACCTTGCCAAGGATTGTTCATAAACCAAGCAAAAGAAAACTCTAATTCCCAACAAGACCTTTAAATAACATATACTTAAGAACCTTAATTACAAAGAATTATAGGTTGTTTAATATAAACCTAAGAATTAACTAAGTCAATTTTAAGTCTAAATTAAACTAGGTTTGAATGTTCTAAGCCTTCACTTGATAAATTCACTAAAGTGCTTTTAAGAACAAAAGAAAAGGACTTAAACCTCACAAAAATTTGAATTTTTGATAATAATATGTTCTCCAATTCATGCTACATTGTTATGGCCTTTATATAGGCATGTAAATATCCTAATCCTTGAAGGAAAAAGTTTTCTTACTTATTCCTAAAGACTCCTATAAAGGAAAATCCTTAACTAAGGAGGATTCCTTCAAAAATAAGACAACTAATGACAACTAAGCTTTGAAAAGTTAAATTGACAACTCATGAAAACTAAGCAAAATGACAACTTATGACAACTAAGCATCCCATGTTACATGTCAAGTAGGATGTTGACCATTGACTTTGACTTGTTGACTCTTTGACTTTGACTTGTTGACTTTGACTTGGAAAATCCTTGAATCATCTCAAATCTTCTAGAATCTTCTTGGATCTTCCTTATTGACTCCAAAAATAGAAAATGACTAAAGAATTCATCCATCATTTTATACTGAATTATATTTATGTGCAAACTTCTCGAATTAATTCAAATTCAGCCCAATTTAATGCTCCATGCGAATCTTTCTCATGCTCTTTGATCAGTCCACCATCTTGAACAAATAGAACACTAATTTGCACATAAATCCTTTTTTAGGACCATATCATAAAGGGGGGGGGCTAAGTGAGTTATCAAAAGAATGCTAGACTCTTTGACTGGACTCCGTAACGCTAGTCATATAGGGCATTCTCGCTAAAGGAGCCTAAGTTGTAAGCCCAACGTAGCTCATATAGATAAACTAGTAGAAACTCCCCTAGGATCCCACCTAGCTCTTGCATGCTATCCTTGTTTTGATGCTGTCCGTTTGACCCAACATTCACAAATAATATGAAATATCTAGTGTCTACCACCATTTGCTGTCATTATGTCAGTCCTCATAGACTGCCTATGTTTAGGTTCGTGTGATCCTCATTTACCTTGTGTAAGCCCGATATACAAAGAATGACAAGAATCATGCACCTCAGTTTGGATAGTCCATAAGGACTGACAAATAGTGACATCTTTTGATGATAGAACATATAAAAGTTGTCCATTTGTCCTTATCAGATCAAGTTAATGAATCAAGAATTTGACTGGATTATAAACATCAAACTTACAGAATCAAGTTGTAAATTATCAAAAAAAACCTTCATGTCTCTTGGTAAACACACTGAATGTCGATGAAAGGAACATGAACTTGGATCCCCTCTATTGACTATAGTCCATGAGCTCATGGGTGCACACAGGCTATAAATGCCATTTGTGACCCGACAATTGGGCCTCTCATTGACATCATGTGGTTACTTTGAGTACATTTGGGTATTGCTCCCGAGTTTACCTCTTGGGTCCGAGGGTGAAACCATAGTCCCTCGATGGCTATGATTCAAAAACCCACCAAGGACATAATTCTCTACCACGTGGAGTAATAAGGTTGGAAGGAGCGACTGCATGTGTTTGGTTTGTTCATTTTGTAGGTTTTATACTAACCTCTATTTGTTCATTTTGTCTCCTTTTCTTTCCTCATGCATACATAGCATACATACATCTAGGGGGGCATTTTCATCATGAACTAGCTCACGGTCTTTTGCAACCATTCTTGCATCGTCACATTAGCAAAGTTACAACTGTCACTGAAAGAAACAGTTATACAACTTCGATGTGTGATGAGCATAAGCCTTAGATAGGGTGAAATTTTAAAATTTTTCACTTGTATAACCCTTCATAACATGAAGATTTCCTTTCCAATAGATCAATGTTGCATTTTACACATAGCCAACTAGTAATCAACACATACAAACATCAACCTAGGAATTCTAAGTTTGAGAAATACTTATAAACTCCTAAGTTTGATGTAGACCATAAGTATTCTATAAGCTTTGGATTCTTTGGTTCAACTCTTGAATCAAATGCTTAGCCTCCCAAGTGTTAGGCCTCTAGCTTAAAACACCAAAGCTCCTCCAAGTCACTTTCTTGTCTAGATTGGATTAGATGCAAGTTTCCTCTCTAGTGACCCCCACAAGACTTGCACTAATTTTATCTCCTTGCAAGAACACTTAGAGTTTTATGTATGTATATTATTTCTGTCTTTTGTGTCTCTTCACAAAGTGTGTAACCTTTTAGAACATTTCTTAAGTTATGTATTTATATTATAAGAAAGCAAACCCTAATCATATGATAAGCATCCAACTTGTCATGATAAGGATGCAAGTTATAAAGTGTGTAAAGAATTAATACATCTCATATATTATGTCCAAATGCATTCTTTACACATACCAATGTGATATGCACATTTAGTTCTTATAAGTTGTGAGTGACCCCTAGCATTGAATCACAATTGCCTAATTAGAAATAAATGCATGTATTAATTCACATGAACCCTTGGTCATAATTACCATGCACTAAAGTCCCTTCATTAGAAGATCCTAATAAAGCCTAGAGCCAAGGTTTAGAACAACTCTAATAGTTGTATCATTTAACCTTATCTCAAGTTTCAATTCTTGATAAAACATAACAAATACTAGAAATACCTTACTAGTACTGAAACTCTTTTAGACCATGTTATATTTGTCATGGCTAGGAACTTATTCATCAAGAATAAACTTAGATAGCATAAGATCTTATCCTAGTTTACTCTAGGTAATGAATCCCATCTTGGTCGATCACTCATCCGTACATTTAACTGACTAGAGCCACCAAACGCCATATACTCATGTGTGATTAACACAAGTATGTAAGCAGTAATAAACCCTAACCACTTAAATGTGGATGACCATATCACTTCAAGTCAAAGGACTATATGCACTATTATGACCTAGATTGTGATCGTTGACTATAAATGAATATCCTCGCGATCACAAATCTGACATCAAGTTCGATCCACCCATCACCTGAGTATCCACATGTCTATTCTAATATCTCATATCAAGTAGCATGAGACTCACTACCTCCCACTATTAGTATCATATACTAATCAAGGAAAATAGACAGAAGTGATAATCAAATTAATATTACCCAAATATTAATTTATAGACTAAGAATAATTTTATAGCATATGTACTAAATAAATATGTCACTCATATTATCAACTCTTGATAATAATTTTATTTAACACTATACTAATTGATGAATATTCAATTCAATAAACACTTTAGATAAAAAGAATATTCTTCATTGCCATTTGGGATTATTTACAATGTCAAAACATGTGATTGGCCTCTAGGGCATACCACCTATACGAACAATCTCCCACTTGCATTAGAGCTAATCACTACAGTATCATAAACCCATCTTTTCAAGATGTCGATCAAACTGTAGTTGCATTAGCGCTTTAGTGAGTGGATCAACAACATTATTAGCTGAAGCTACCATTTGCACGATGATATCGCTTTTTCCAACAAGTTCTCTAATAATATGAAAGTACCTTTCTATGTGTTTAGATTTCTGGTAAGACCTTAGTTCCTTTGCCAAAGCAATGGCTCCATTATTGTTGCAATAAAGAGGAATCGAGGACTCAATGGAAGGAACAACTCCTAGTTTAGTATTGAACTTCCTACTCTAAATAACTTTTTTAGCAACATCTGATGTGGCTATATACTCAGCCTCTGTAGTGGAATTAGTAGTGACACCTTACTTGGAACTCTTCCAGCTCACTGCTCCTCCATTACAAATAAATACAAACCTAGAGATAGACTTTCTATCATTCACATTTGATTGAAAATGAGAATCTGTGAAACCATCTATTTGTAGATCACCTCCTGCATTAGTTAAGACTAAATCTTTAGTCCTTCTCAAGTACTTAAAAAAAGCCTTAACAGCTATCTAGTGTTCCAAACCTAGATTGGATTGAAACCTGCTAGTCACACTAATAGTATAGGCAATATCAGGCGTAGTACACAACATAGCGTACATTAAGCTTCCTATAGTTGAGGCGTAAGGAACTTTAGCCATTTGTTATATTTCCTCGGGTGTTTTAGGTGACATTCCCTTGGATAGATGGATACCAAGCCTAAATGGTAACAATCCTTTCTTGGAATCAAGTATGTTGAACCTCTTCAACACCTTTTCCAAGTAAAGACTTTGGGATAAACCTATCATTCTTTTTGATCTATCTCTATAGACACGAATTATGAGAATATAGGTTACTTCTCCTAAGTCTTTCATTAAGAAGATTTTAGATAACCATACTTTCACAGAAGTTATCATACTGACATCATTTCCAATTAATAGAATGTCATCCACATACAAGACTAGGAAAGTGAGTTGGCTCCCACTAACCTTCTTGTAAACACATGGCTCATCATCATTCTTGATGAATTTATGAGAACGAATAGCTTCATAAAAATGATGATTGCAACTCCTTGGAGCTTGCTTCAGACCATAGATAGATCTATTAAGATTGCACACCTTTGAGCTATCCTTGGATTCAAAACCCTTGGGTTGCTCCATGAAAATGCCTTCCTAAATATAACCATTAAGGAAGGTGATTTTGACATCCATTTGGCAAGCCTCATAATCATAGTGTGCGACTATGGCTAGAAGTATCCAAATTGATTTAAGCATGGCTACTGGCAAGAAGGTCTCCTCATAGTCGACCCTTTGCCTTTGGCGAAACCCTTTCGCTACAAGCCTAGCTTTATAGGTCTTTACCTTTCCATCTGCACCAATCTTTCTTTTGAAGATCCATTTACACCTAATGGGAATAATACCTTTAGGAAGATCAACAAGAGTCCAGACTTGGTTTCATACATGGAATCCATTTCAGCTTTCATTGCTTCAAGCCATTTTAAAGAATTTTTATCACATAAAGCTTCTTCATATGCAGTAGGATCATTAACATGAATGCTTTGTTCATAAACATGTAACTTTTGTTTGTTACAAAGAAAACCATATCTCTCGAGAGGATGAGATACCCTACTAGACCTTTTAGGAGTTAGTGTGACAACATTATCAATTGGAATAGGCTCTCTGGGTTGATTAATATCCATTTGATCAATTTGTTGGGCTTACTTAGATGACTCATCATCTAACATTATCTTCCTTCCTTTGCCACCTTCCTCAAGAAACTCTTTCTCAAGAAAAATAACATATCTATTTACTATAATAACTTGTTCAGCAGGAAGATAAAAGCAATACCCTAAACTATCTTTAGGATATCCAACAAACTTTCCTTTAATCGATTTCACATCCAACTTATCTGATTTAAGCCTTTTGATAAAAGTTGGACATCCCCAAATCATAACATGTTTAAGACTTGGTGCTCTACCATGTCATATCTCATATGGTGTAGTAGAAACGAATTTGGATGGAACACGATTAAGGATATAGGAGGCAATTTGGAGTGCATAGCCCCAAAGTGAAATAGGAAGATCAGTATTGCTCATCATTAATCATACCATATCCAATAAAGTATGATTTCGTCTCTCAGATACACCATTTAATTATGGTGTTCCAGGTGGTGTGAGTTGTGATGCAATGCCATGTTCATTAAGGAACTCAATGAACTCGGTACTTAAGTATTCACCTCCTTGATCTAATCTTAGAGTTTTAATACTTTTCCTAGTTTTGTTTTCTACTTGGCCTTTAAGTTCTTTGAACTTTTCAAAGGATTCACTTTTGTTCTTCATAAGAAACAAATGCCCATACCTTGATAGATCATCTATAAAGGTAATGAAATTGTAGAAACCACCTCTGGCCATTTCAAAAAATGGTCCACATACATCACATGTATGATTTCCAACATATCTTTGGCTCTTGCCATTTGTCCATAATGGTGATCTAGTCATCTTTCCTTGAAGACAAGCTTCATAAGTCAGATTGGATGCAGATTAAAGATTGCTTAAGATTCCCATCCTTTCCAACTTATTAATCCTATCCTCTGCAATATAACATAATCTCAAGTGCCATAGATATTTGGAATTAGAGGAATTTTCAATTAACATTGCATTACTCACATTAATTTGAGGCTCATTGTTATTGGACATATTATCAACATAATATAAACCTTGTATTAAATAACCCATGCCTACCATTTTACTTCCAAAGTAAATGTTACAAATGTCTCTTTTAAAATGAAATTCATAACCTTTTTCTAATTAGACTAGAAATAGAGACAATGTTTTTATATGCATTAGGTATATACAAAATATCATCCAATAACAAAACATGATCATATAGATCAATAGAAGTGGATCCTATAGCCTTGGCCACAACACTTACTCCATTTCCAAGCTTTAAGGTCACTTCATTAGGCCTCAACCTTCTCTCATTTGCTAGATCCTACAAGGATGAACAAATATGAGAACTAGCACCGATATCTAATACCCATGCATTTGATGAGCTCTTAGAACATTTAGAAGCAATTAAACTAGAGAAAGTCTCAACTTCTCCTTACTTGTCCTTTCCCTTTATCTTAAAATACTGAAGGAAGTTAGGACAATTTCTCTTCTAATGTCCTTCGCCTTAGCAATGGAAATACTTTCCTTTGCCTTGCTCTTCCCTCACAATTGCCTTACCCCTTTTCTTGGCTATGCCGCCCGTGGGCTTGACAATACTTATCTTGCCTTTATTCTTATTATTGCCTTTCTTCTTACTCCCACTAGAAGAAGCAATAAGTGCAACTTCCTTCCCCTTCTTCCCTTGGATAGCCTTTTGGGCCATCCCCAGCATGTTCAAAAGTTTCGTAAGAGTACACTCTATTTTGTTCATATGGAAATTTGCAATGGTTTGCCCAAACGATTCGGGAAGAGATTGAAGGATCAAATCCACTGAGAGGTGGAAGTCCATTGTGAAGTCTAGACTATCTAGCTCCTCAATTGCTCTAATCTTAGAGTTCACATGGACTCCCATATCCTCCCCTTCCTTCATTTTAGCACGAAAGAGCCGCTTTGATATCTCATATCTAGTGGTCCTACTATGTTCACCAAATAACTCTTGTAGATGAAGTAGGATTTCTTTTGCACTTGTGAACTTCTCATGTTGCCGATGGAGTTCGGTACTTATAGAAGCCCACATTATGCGCCATGCTTGCATATCATCAACTTTCTATTTTTCTAGAGTGTCACTCTCCTCTTAGGAAGCATTTATGGGAAGTGGGTTGGGTGGGCATTGTTCTAATACATATAGTATCTTTTCAGAGGCTAAAACAACTTTTAGGTTCCTTAGCCGATTCATGAAATTAGGGCCTGTGAGCCTGTGTTGGTCGAGTATGATTGATAGTGGGTTTGATGATCTCATATTATCAAGTTATCTGCAAAGGTAACAAGATTAATTAGTTATATGACATTATTAATATTACCATTAAATTTGGTCTTTAATCACAATGGTCTCCCACTAACTTGGCAAATCCTACACATCCAAAGTAGGAAATGAAAATCTGTTGTTGGATGGATTTCTAACAGATGATGGAGTTCTTAATGAGTCACTAATATCCATTAAGTACTTATTGCTATTCTTGGAATATTAGTTCTCATTAAGTGGACAACTCTTGTCCATCACGTCTCATATGATGTTCCATCAATCCGGCTCCTAATGTTATAGGCCTTAGGTACACATTATCATTCTTGGCCTTTGGCATTAGTTAGGTCCACACCACTGGATCAGTGATATGTCTGGATTTGAACACTACAAACCTCAGGTACTCCTATTTGCCATTCTTGGCCATAATGTATCCATACACCCACAACATCTCATGTTTAACAATAACACTACATGAATCTCTTAGGCCTTATAGACATCCCTATGTATTTGTGGCTGATACACACAATCCTAAAACTATACAAGTTATTGCTCCAATGGACAGCCTAGACCTAAATTTAGTTTGTAAGATTTTTGGGTCTTAGTTTAGGCATCACTTTGCACATTAGCCAATTTATATATATCACATACATATATTGCATGGCATCAACTATATTTAGCATGTTACAAGATATATATATCACATATATACATAGAACATGTATGATGGATGCATAAATATGAAGTGATCATGGGCTTTTCTTAAGCCTACTCTAACTCTAAGAATATGGGCTTTGTCATATTGGGCCGGGCCATGTCACCATAGGCCTTGTGACCATAAGACTTGCTATCTTGGGCCATTTAACCATGGGCCTTATGATTATGGGCCTAAGAAAAGCCTTTATGCACGAAACTTATTGTCACCATCTTCATGGATCTCCATCTTGAACACTTCAAGCTCCATGTCACATCTTTTGTGATTTACATTTGATCCTTGACATTCCAAGGTAAATATTACATCTTAGTTATATGTAATTAACATATAATTACATACCAAACAATAAAATTAATTATTATTTCAAAACTAAGGATGTAATCTAAGTCTATGATCATTCCACGCATGTATGTCAAGCAAAAAGCATGTAAGATGCAATTATTGCCTATTAGGGTTGAAAGACCAAGCATGCAAACATGAAAAATCATGTTTTTAAGCACAAAGTGCTACTCGTGGGCTACTCATGGTTGTGAGGGCAGCCCGTGAGCGGCGCAGACCCTTCAAAAATAGGCCAAAACAGAAGATTGAGTCAATTCTAAGCCGCTCATGACCTAGAGTCAGTTCCTCACGATCATGAGCACCTTTGGAACATAATTTAAGCTATTTTTTCATATATTTAGCCACAACACTTGCAACTAACAATAATCATTATCATAACACTTGCAATTATCATCAAATTAAGCATGTGTAAAGTGCAAAAAGGGGCTCTAATACCACTTGAAGTTAACAGTTATACAACTTTGAATTGTGGTGAGCACAAGCCTTAGATAGGGTAAAATTTCAAAATTTTTCATTTGCATGACCCTTCATAACATGAAGATTTCTTTTCCTATAGATCCATTTTGCATTTTACACATAGCCAAATAGTAATCAACACATACAAACATCAACCTAGGAATTCTAAGTTTAAGAAATACTTATAAACTCCTAAGTTTGATGTAGACCAAAAGTATTCTACAAACATTGGATTCTTTGGTTCAACTCTTAAATCGAATGCTAAGCCTCCCAAGTGTTAGGCCTCTAGCTTAAAACACTAAAGCTCCTTCAAGTCACCTTCTTGCTTAGATATGATTAGATGCTAGTTTCCTCTCCAGTGACCCTCACAAGACTTATAATAATTTTATCTCATTGCAACAACACTTAGGGTTTTGTGTATGTATGTTGTTTCTCTCTTTTTTGTCTCTCCACAAAGTGTGTAACCTTTTAGAACATTTCTTAAGTTATGTATTTATATTATGAGAAAGCAAACCCTAATCACATGATAAGTATCCAACTTGTCATCATAAGGATGCAAGTTGTAAAGTGCATAGAGAATTAATACATCACATGTATTATGTCTAAATACATTCTCTACACATACCAATGTGATATACACTTTATCATACCCATAGTCAACATTATACACACAAAGGATAATGCATGCCTAACATGATAAATTTGACCATGTCATGTTCACATAGATTTAGGCTTGGTAATTGGGCCAACACTTAGCCCAAGCCCAATCCATCTAATAAATTGGCTTGGATTAGGTCCATGGGCTTTTTTAACATCTTAGATTAATCTTTGGTCCAAAACTCTTTTGGGCCTTGGCCCAAACAACTTGGGTCGTTAATCCAAGTCCAATTAGAAAAAACACATATTATTAATTTAATACTTTAATTCATATCTCATATTAATTAAGTATAAATTAATAATTAAACCGTTGGTTGAATTAGATTTCATGATATGCTAGAGTCATTACTCAAGGCATAAATCCAATTCCATTAATCTTAATTGATTGATTAAACTCTTTAATCACTAATTAAACTAATATTAATGGTGATTTGGTTGAGCTATTTTTGGTGTGACTTACTAAGTTCATGTCCAATTAGCAATGAGAATATATTATCAACATTTGATATTATTTGAAATTCCTTTCAAGTCTAAATGTGAAAATCCCAATTATGCACATTTAGCTCTCTTAAGTTGTGAGTGATCCCTAGCATCGATGTCGTAACTACCCAATTAGAAATGAATGCATGTATTGATTCACATGAACCCTTTGGTCATAATTATCATGCACTAAAGTCCCTTCATTAGAAGATCCTGACATAGCCTAGAGTCAATGTTTAGTCAAACTCTAATAGTTGTATCATATGACCTCATCTCAAGTTTTAATTCATGATAAAACATAACAAATACTAGAAATTCTTTTCTAGCACTGAAACTCTTTCAAACTATGTTATGTTTGTCCTGGCCAGGAACTTATTAATCAAGAACAAACTTAGATAGCATAGGATCTTAACCCATTTCACTCCAGGCAATGAATCCCATCTTGGTTGAAAACTCATCCCTACATTTAACTGACTAGAGCCACCACGCCATATACTCATGTGTGATTAACACAAGTATGTAAGCGGTAACCCTAACCACTTAAATGTGGATGATTGTCTCACCTCAGGTCAATGGACTATATGCACCATTATGACCTAGATTGTGATTATTGACTATAAGTGAATATCCTCGCAATCAAAAATCTAATGTCATGTTCGATCTACCCATCACATGAGTATTCACATGTCTATTTTGATATCTCATATCAAGTAGCATGAGACTCACTACCTCCTACTATTAGTATCACATACTAATCAAGGAAAACAAATAGAGGTGATAGTCAAATTAATATTAACTAAATATTAATTTATCGACTACGAAAAATTTTATAGCATATGTACTAAATAAATTTGTCCCTCATATTAACAACTCTTGATAATACATTTATTTAACATTATGCTAATGGATGAATATCCAATTAAATAAACACTTTAGATAAAAGAATATTCTTTATTGCCATTTGGGATTATTTACAATGTCAAAATATATGATTGGCCTCTAAGGCATACCACCTATACTAACAAAGGTTTCATCATAATCAATGCCTTCTTCTTGATTATAACCTTTAACTACAAGTCTAGCTTTGTTCCTAGTTATAACACCTTGTTCATTCATCTTATTTCTAAACACCCATTTGGTGCCTATAATAGGATGATGTTTTAGTCTAGGAACCAAGGTCCAAACCTTGTTTCTCTCAAATTAATTTAACTCTTCTTGCATAGCAAGGACCCAAAATTCATCACTCAAAGCATCATTAATATTTTTGGGTTCAATTTGAGAAATGAAGGCTAAATTAACAATGGACTTAAGTTTAGACCTTGTAGTTACCCCTTTTGTAGTATCACCGATGATAAGGTCTTGAGGATGTGCTTTCTTGAATTGCCAATCCTTTGGAAGATCATTCTTTAAGATAGGTTGAGGCATCTCCTCATCTTCTTCTTTTCTAGGATCCTCAATTTCTAGAGATTTGCTAGTATTTTCATCTTGAGCATTTATATCCATAAATTAACCTACATCATCATCAACATTACAAACACACTTTCTAGGATCAAGTGAGTTGGATTCATCAAATATGACATGCATGGACTCTTCTACTATAAGAGTTCTTTTATTAAAAACTCTTTATGCTTTGCTAGAGGTGGAATAGCCTAGGAAACTTCCTTCATCGGCTTTAGAGTCAAATTTTTCAAGGTTTTCCTTGGTGTTTAATATAAAGCACTTGCATCCAAATACTCTAAGATATGAAATTTTGGGTTTTCTATTGTTCTAAAGTTCATAAGAAGTTTTGTTTAAAATTGGTCTTTTGAATATTCATTTTGCAATGCAGTAAAATGTGTTAACAGCTTCCATCCAAAACTATAATGGTAAGTTATACTCATTAAGCATTGCTCTAACCATTTCCACTAGAGTTTGATTTTTCCTTTCAACTACCCTACTTTGTCGAGGAGTTCTAGGAGAAGAAAATGTATGTGAAATACCATTTTTCACTACAAAAGGTATTGAAGAACTCATTTTAAATTCGGTTATATTGAACCTTGAGGGGTAAAATGGTCATTTTTAATGATCACAATTAATTAAGTAAAATTATATTTAACTTACGTATTTGAGTGTTTATATTCAGCTCAATTAAATTTGCAACAATCAGATGTGGCATAGGCAGTGATTAATGCATCATGATTGTGACAAAGGGCAAAAATGAAGATTGAATTTTTGTGGCAAAAAGCAGAAGTAGGTTTTGGTGGAAAATGATGGAAATCTTCATTTTAGGTGACCACAAGTTAATTCCAATCATCAAAAAAAATTTTCAAGCAAAATTATAAAAATCAAATTTGCAATTTTAGGAAAATTCCCGAAGCTAGTCACCACCAGTGTCATGATCATGAAAAATGATCATGATGGATCATGAAAAATGATCATGATGGATCATCACCACCAGAGTCATGATCATGAAAGCGCAAAAATTCAAACTTTTGTCTTATTGCCCCCTGACTGTCATGACCATGATGAATTTTTCATGATCATGATGACGTGCAGACCTGCTACTTTATTTTGGTGGTTCAACGGCTCTTTTTGCATTTAATGCATCTCCAATAACTCTTTTTCTCTTAAAGGGTTTAAATACTACCAAGAATATAGCTGAAATAAGTGAAGGAAGTTAAGCAAATATATTGAGAGCTATCTTTGAGCATTTACTCTTTAATTTAACCTTCAACCACCCAAATCTTCATCTTTAATTCTTGTAATTTTATTTATCTCAAGAGTGTTCTTAAATATGGGTTGGTGAGTGTTTAAAACCATCATTCAATAGCTCAATAGTGAGACTGAGTGAGTTGGGGTAGGGTTTTAATAATTTGTAAGCTAAGAGAATTGTTCTTAGCATTTGGGTTTGAGTGTGAGCCATTAAAAACATATGGGTTTAAGTGTGAGCCATTGACAACACTTGGATTAGAGTGTGAACTTTGTGAAAAGACTTAGGTTGGAGTGTGAGCCTTAGGAAAGCACTTGGGTAGCTTGATTTAAGCTTATAAGGGTTTAATCTATACCTTGAAGTAGATTGATAATGGATTAAAACTCTCAATAAGTGGTTGAGGAGAGGAGTAGGCTTTGAGGGCTGAACCTTTATAAATCCTTAGTGTTTTTATTACTCTTCTTCTTCATTTAATTCAGCTCTTACTTTGTTTTTTATTTGCTCATTGTTAAAAATTGAAAATTGCCCATCTACCTCAAATAGCCAACCCACCCCCTCCCCTTCTTGGCACTTAAGGAATTATATTTAGTATTAAAGCTTTGGTCTCCACTCTTAAAGATTTAACCATCTTGAGAAAAGATCATGGCCTCCACAAGTCAAGTTATTGCCACCCCCGATGTTCATAGCCCTAGCTCCATAAGACCTTCATTTTTTTATAGAACTGATTATGCTTATTGGAGAAACAAAATGGAGATGTTCTTGGATAGTAAAGAAGTTCATTTATGGGATATTATTGAAGAAGTTTGGAGTCCTCCAACAAAAAAAGACAATGAAGGCAATGAGGTGACTATTCCTAGAAACCAATGGAGTGATAAGCAATCAAAGGCTAACTTGAGAAATAGAAAGGCAATTACTATTCTCTATTGTGGCTTGAGTAGGGAAGAATACAATGGAATAGAGCATTTGAGATCCGCTAAAGAGATTTAGGAATGTTTGAAGACTAGGCATGAAGGCACTAGTCAAGTCAAGAAAATGAAATTACAAATGCTTAGAAGAGAGTATGAATTGTTTAAGATGAAGCCTTATGAGAAAATTAGTTATATGTATAGTAGGCTTATCACTCTCATCAATTCTATGAGGGAACTTGGCAAGAAATTTTCAAATGAGGATGTCAACAATAAAATTCTTATGAGTTTGCCTCAAAAGGTTTGGGAAGCTAAGATGGCCTCAATTAAATAAAGCAAATGATCGTTGTATTCTACCGACAATTGAACTTCTTGGGAAGCTTCTCACCCACGAAATCAAAATGAATCAAGTGGTAGAGGAAGAGCTGGCTAAGAATGACAAAAGCATTACTCTCAAGGCAAGTAGAGACACTAGTGATAGTGACTCAAGTGAAAATAAAGATGAGTATACTATAATTTTAAGAAAGGTAAGAGATCTCATCATGAAGAAGAGAAGAGGATTCAAGAAGCAAAACTCAAGCAAGAAGGGTCAAATGATTTACTATGAAAGCAACAAATCGGGTCACATTAAATCTGAATGCCCAAAGTTAAAGAAATCTTTCAAGAAAGATAGGAAGCACAAGCAAGAAACGAAAGCACTTAAAGCAACTTGGGATGATTCAAGTGAGTCTAGTGATGATGAAACCGATGGAGAAGTTACAAGTCTTTGCTTCATGGCTTTAGAGGAACCTTTAAGTGATGAGGTAACTCTAGACTTTGAATCCAATGATGAGTTATTACTTGCTTGTGAAAAGTTGATGCATAAATGTGATAAATATTTGTCTAATATTAATTCACTTAAAGAAATGGTAAAGACTCTAGAAGAAGAACTTAAGAAATCAAAAATCTCTAATGAAGAATTAACCAATTCATTGGATTAATGTAATTCTAAGAAAATTGAGATTGCTAATGACAATACAAAACTTATTAAACAAAATGTCTTTTTAGAAAATGAAAATGGCAAACTCAAGGAGTCCATCTCTAGATTTAATAAAGGAAAGGAAATACTTGATGGCATGATCTCTATGACTTCCACTCCTTTAAAATCTAAAGGTGGTATTGGTTTTGAAAATGTTCATGCTAGTTCTTCAAAAGTTGTAAGCCTAAGTACTACAATTATTAACATTTTCAAAAAGCCTATTCTTAAAACTAATGGACCTAAAAGGTTCAATGGATATAATACTAGCAATTCTAGAGCAAATCGCTTAAGAGGACCCAAGCCTACAAAATGCAATCATGCTCATTCTCATGGTTTTCATAATTTTAAAATGAAAGACCATGCACCAAATGTTATATGTCATTATTATCGCGCAATGGGACACAAAAATTTTAGATGTTATATTAGAATGACACATTTAGGTTACTCAAATGATGAATCCTTCAATGCTAACCCCCAAGGACCCAAGTACATTTGGGTACCTAAAATACGATCAAGCATTTTTCTTCTAGATGTGCTTAGAATCCATAATATACAAAGAAAATTAGTATCTAGATAGCAGTTGTTCAAGGAACATGACCGGGGAAGGCCAACCTCTCTACTCATATTGAAGATGTTCTTTTAGTTAATGGCTAAAAGCACAATTTAATTAGTGATGACACTTGGATGTGGCATAGTAGACTTGGTCATGCTAGCATGGAGCTTATTAGAGATCCAAGCAAAGGTGATAATGTCATTATCCTCCCCAAAATGAAGTTCCAAAAGAATTTGATCATTGGT